>JACXGK010003084.1:0-47934 GCA_016801125.1 Novumbra hubbsi | reverse complement strand
TAGTGAATGGGACAGCGTTCATATCCACTGATACATTAGTGAATGGGACAGCGTTCATATCCACTGATACATTAGTGAATGGGACAGCGTTCATATCCACTGATACATTAGTGAATGGGACAGCGTTCATATCCACTGATACATTAGTGAATGGGACAGCGTTCATATCCACTGATACATTAGTGAATGGGACAGCGTTTATATCCACTGATACATTAGTGAATGGGACAGCGTTCATATCCACTGATACATTAGTGAATGGGACAGCGTTCATATCCACTGAAACATTCGTGAATTGGACAGCGTTCATATCCACTGAAACATTCGTAAATTGGACTGCGTTCATATCCACAGAAACATAAGCATTAGTAAAAGCGACAGCGTTCAACTCCATTGAAACATTAGCATTTGTAAATGGAACAGTATTCATATCCATTGAAATGGGACAGAAGTCATACTGTGATCGTTTCTTCAGGGTCCCCTGGTTTGGGACCCCTCCATTAGGTGACAGCGTCTCTCTCTTTCTCCCCAGGCTGCTCCAGCTGATGGAGGAGATCATGGCTGAGAAGGAAAATAAGACCATCATCTTTGTGGAGACCAAGAAGCGCTGCGATGACCTGACGCGCAGGATGAGGCGTGATGGGTGCGATGGAAAGAAACAAAGCCTCATAATACACACATGATGACACACGCAGGTTTCTAATTTTAAAAACCACTACAAACAAATCCCAAAACAACATTGTTTGGTTTGCTCAACAGCTGGCCAGCGATGTGTATCCATGGTGACAAGAGCCAGCCAGAGAGAGACTGGGTCCTGACAGGTACTTGTAGAGTATTCTAAGGCTGATTGGTTGTTGATGTGATGCCTTCCCTTGTGGCACTTACTCCATTTCTCTTCTTACAGAGTTCCGCAGTGGCAAGGCTCCTATTCTCATTGCTACTGACGTTGCCTCACGTGGTTTAGGTAAGTTCTGTGTGCTCCGTAAAAAAGGGCAAAAATCTGTCCGTCCGTATAAATGAGATAGACAAGCCTCGCTGAATCGAAATAACCCAAATGTATATATGATAAATTCAAGAACTACCTTCCACAAAACACATTGGAATTGATTTATTTGAGGGCTGTTCTTCCTTTGTTTATTACGGGCCGTTCTTGTCGTTAGTACTTATGTACAGCATGTAACCTATGTTTCTAGCACAGCTATTCCTTTGTGGAATGCCTCGTTCCTTGAATAACAGGGCTGGAAAACCCAACCATTACGTGCAAGAAAAAGTTGTTTTAACTGCCTTTTATTATTGTTTAATAGTGAGAATAAGGGGTAAGGAGTGATGCAGACCCATATGATAATACATTTTTTTTAACCAAGTTTTTTTGTTTTGTTTCTATGTTCATTTATTTTCTTTCATTTTTGTTTTTGTTTCTTCCGGCACTAGAAGCGCACAGGCCCACGGGAGCCTGCAGCCGGACCTAGGCATGACTAATCGAAGCCTGAATTATGGAGAGAAACCCAAAGAGAGACTGCCTGATTGATCAATCTCAGACACAGCCATCTCTCCGAAAACCCAGAACAGAGCCCTCAAAAAACTCTCCCCCCTTCCAGGAAGCTGACTGCCTGGGCAACGGGGGGGGGGGGGGGGTAATGGGGTGCTTCTGGGATTCCAAATTTGAAACTGGGGGCGGGGCAGAAAGCTCAAAGGGCCAAGAAGGGGGCATAGAGGGGGGGTGTCCTCCCTCAAGCTCTCTGGGTAATGAGGCTGGAGGCTCCCCTCTGAACTGCCCCTGCAGCCCCCGATGCAACCTGACACCCCCCCCCACAACTGCCCGTGCTGGCCTCTCCCTCTGCGGGTGTCATGTCTGGTCCTGGCTGGCAGGAGTCCTGGCCTGAAGGAGCCTCTCTATCCCCTACCCCACCACCCCTTTCATAGTCCACTGTTTAGATGCCTCCTCCTTCCACCTCTGTCTAAGTTTGCTGACCCCTTGCTGCTGCTGTTGTTCATGAGATCTCTTAGCCTCCAAACTCTCATGCTTTCATCTCTACTCTTAATACCAAATGATTTATTTGCGTGCAAAGACAATCCAGACCGGTTCCAGTTATTCAGAACATTTGAAGTACTCCCACCCATGCTCACCAGGCCCCCCCGTCAGAATCCAATATCCTGACAAAATTGGTATATTAGACCCCCTCTACAATAGCTCCTGGTCCCTGGTAGAGTATATACCCCCCAAAACCTCCACCTGGCCCTGCCAGTGTCTGTTTCTTGTTACTGCACTTGAACCCCGGGGCTCACGGAGATGCTGCCAGTCTGGGGAGGACCTGGGTGGACTTCCCCGGGTCTCCTCCGTTTGTCTCCTGAACGTTATTTCTACCAGACCTTCCCAACCAATGGATAACCCCCCCCCCCCACTACCCCGAAACATCAGTTATCTTTTTTAATGTTCGGTTATATTAAGACCCTCTGAAGTCCCGCTGAATTACTGAGTAGTAGCCCAGAAACGAAAGCCCAGTTACACCGGCCCCTGAGGAGGAACAACCGCCTCTTCCCCCGAATGAAAGAAGCGGGGAGACGTCCAGAGTCAGTGAGGTTGCCAGTCCAGCCAGGGTGAGGCTCTGCCACTCCAGTTGGGAGGGGTGACTAGGGGAGGACCCATGTTGTCCTCACTCTCCTAACCCTGCAGACCTCCCAGGACTGGTCGGGGGGGGACAGAGGGCGCTAACCTTGTAAGGCATCTCTAATACAGGGTAAGTACCTCACCCCCCCTCCCCCGTTCCCATTCACCTCATCCAGCCATGGGGGAAAAAGGAGACGTTTTAACCCAGCAGTGTTTTCAGAGCCCTATGTCAACTGTAATGAGAAACAGACGATAAGTAACTCCCCAGTGAGAATCCCCCCTTTACAAGTTGATATAAATTCTGTTCATCATTTTGCCCCTTAATATTGTCAAAAGGATACATTGAAAAAGAAACCTTCAAAAAACAAAACAAATCACAAACGGTTTAAAAAAAGGCTTAGTAGTATGTCATCTGGCCAATCAGCAGTCTAGATAAAAGGATATGCTGGCTAATCAAGTCTGCTCAAATTAATCTTTTTTTTAATGACCATTATAGCCCCATAACTACTTAAAAAAACTTGCTAGCACACTGATTTACTATTTGTTTTATTATAATTTGGCCCCAGGAATCTGTAAACACTGGTTAGTTACTCAAAACAAATCCAACTCAATTCAACCCTTATAGGAAATCTCACCCTTTGCTTCTTGTAATCATCAGCAATCATTTTGAGACAACTTCACAACACCCCTCGGTAGTTACTTGCAGGTGTATCCATTTTGTGTTTTGTCTGGTGTTTCAGTTTAAAATGGGATTGTGGAGATCCTTTGTTTCCATCTTGTGGATCTATGACCGTTTTGGTCATAAGTAGATTTTGCTTGACAAAAGGAGACCATTATAACTGGTCTGGTAAATGGGCTTTGCCTTTCAAGGTATATAGTGTATAGGTTGCCAAATAATATTGACAGCAATAAGATTATGGTAAGTATATTTACATTTAAAATAGGAAAAATGTAATTCCTCCTAACTTTTTTTTAGGGTTGTCATATTTACTGTTGAACTGTCTCAGGCAGTGCTGATGCTGCTTTCTGTAACATCGTCGTCTTTCTCGTCTTCCCCTCAACTCCCAAGATGTGGAGGATGTCAAATTTGTCATCAATTATGACTACCCCAACTCCTCCGAGGACTACATCCATCGTATCGGCCGTACGGCCCGTAGCACTAACAAGGGTACGGCCTACACCTTCTTCACCCCAGGCAACCTTCGTCAGGCCCGTGAGCTCATCCGTGTGCTGGAGGAGGCCCGGCAGGCCATCAACCCCAAGCTACTGCAGCTGGTGGACACGGGACGCAGTGGAGGGGGAGGTGAGAGAACGGACTTCCTCTAAACCCACAATCCTTATCGAGTCGCCACATTCCCTTTCAGTCTTCCTGGGGTCCGAGGTCGGTGGTCTAGCCTAGAATTTGGGGATGTCGTTCAATTTAATATCATGTACAACTAAATGAGATGACCACAGCTCAGCCACGTGCAAGTGTGGAAATGATGTACAACAGCCTCCTAATTAATCATTAAAGGATCGTATGCCAATGTATTAAAAAGTCATGGACTTCCAAAGCACTTATTCAGTTTACAGTTCTTGATTACAATATTCAGTTAAACAATCATACTGCTGCTAAAACACTGCACTGTGTGATTACTAGTTTTATTGTTGATTTAGTTCATCATTATAATTTGACCAATCTTGTATTTGCTGTTTAAAGGCCGTCGCGTAATTGTAGCCTTAACCTCCTCTCGCAGGGGGCCGGTCCCGTTTCCGCAGCAACGGCTCCACCTCCAACAACCCCAACCTGATGTATCAGGACGAGTGTGAGCGGCGGATGCGCACCGGGGGTGGGGGCGGCAAGGACAGCCGGGGGAGTAGCGGCAGCACGGGGAGCAGCTTCAGCCGCGACAGCCGGGGGGGAGGAGGAGGGAGCAGCCGCGACGGGGACAAGTCCTCCTCCTCCTACAGGGACCGGAGCAGCAGAGACAGCCGCAGCTACGTCTCCAACTCCTCCACCCCTTCCTACGAGCCGTACCAGAGTGGGAGTAGCCAGTACAAGGCCGGGGGCAGCAACGGGGGCCCGGATCAGCCGGCGGGGCAGTTCAGCTCAGTCAGCAGAGCCACTCAGCCACCTCCACCCACCACCGGGCCCCAGCCCCTCATGGCGCAGCAGTTCACCCCTGCCCAGCCCATGATGGGGTTGATGGGGCACGCGCCCTTCCAGTTCTCTGCCCCTCCCCCGGCCTCACAGAGGAAGTGAGTCTGGGCCAGAGGGGCGCACCATTCTCCACAGCGACTTCATTTGGCACGGGTTGGGGGGGTTGGGATCACCGCGCTCTATCTCGACCATAGCGGAGATGTATTCCGATGTGTTTTCTAGATTGCTAAGTTTAAAAAAGCTGATTTGTTGTGCACATTTTACTTATTAGCAGACATGGGTTTTCACGTCTTTGCTTGGGAGACAAGCTGCCCAAGGAATGTCCACCAATTAGTGGAATTATTATTTTTAATAATTGAATACTTCTAAACTTGCAAATTGGTAAAAAGAAACATACTTTATTTAAAATGCCATCTTAATAGTAATTTTTGTTTCTCTTTCCACAATTCATATCTTGTGCTATAAAGGCTGGCTAAATGTGATCCTTTTCCCAAATAGGTTCCTTAATGTACAAAATAACTTGGAATGAACTAAAGGATTATTTTGCCTTTATGTGTATCAGAGGTAGGTGCAACATCTTCCTTACTGCATTAATTTCTTGGCTTATTAATGTTTTTCTCTTGTTCTTTAGCTTTAGTAAGTGGGTTTAGTACAGAATTTGTAATTATTTTGAAAACAAAGGTGATTTCTTTAGTTCCAGTAAAGTATTTTGCAGGATGGATAGAGAACATTCCTTAAGCCTAGGAGATTCAGGATAATATAGTTATATGTATAACTTTAAAAAAACTAAAATGTTGTTGCCTATGATCCCAAAAAGTATTGTGGGATCATTCAAGCATATGAATTTCATTTCAAGCATTGATTTAGGGGGCAGGGTTTACTTGATGTTTCTCTGGCATTAGTAAACCCTTCACTGTAAGATGCATTGGTTTGCTTACAGTGCTGTTGCCCTTTCATCAGTGTAGTTTATTCATTAGTATGTAGACTAAACCTTGACCTGTAACTTACTGTTTACTTTTATACTGTTTGATTTTGTTTTTCAGATTTCAATAAAGCTTTTGAATGTATAAAAATGTCTGAGTATTCTGTACTCAACTATTTATACTTCATTCTGGTCCACATTCAGAATAACATTAGTTTTAGTGACTTACTGTTTAACAAAAATGTGAAGTTTAGCACTGGCAACATTATAGTTGTATTTGAGATGACTGATGTGAAATGTACTTGGGATTACACACCCTTGAAGAAGAAGTCTGTTTTAGAAAGGTATTTTACCTATGGTCCAAATTCTCATCTCAAGAAAAGGCCAGTCCCGAAGTAGAAGATCAAAATAGGACCCTTAAATTAAATTCCACTTCAGAGTCAGAATTCTGAATACCTTTAAAATGACATTCTCCATGCTAGAGTAGAACAAAGCTCTTTAATTATATTAATCTTTTAAAAAGGACTGCTAGCCAGAACGTATCTATGAACCTGAAAAAAGTAAGACTTTGACCTAAATTCAGTTTAACAGATGCAATATCTGTGACGAACTTCAATAAAACCTTGAAAATAGGCACAGATGGTGAGTAAAAAGAGGCAGAAAGTACTTTTACATGACAAAGACATCAGAAGCAAATCATTCTCCATGCTTTTGGGCACCTTATAACCGTAATCAAACCTGGAAAAAGCTTAAAGTAAACAAAGGCTAAAGACATCAAGTTCAGCAGGCTTTCACTGGAGAGGCTAACACATTTTTAGATACTGAGATAGATACCTTCTCTTAACAAAAAAACACCAAATTGACCAGTACCTGTCTCCTGCATCACACAAGCAAACCCTGGTTTACATCATATAATATACATAGCTATTAAAACCCATGTTGAAGGGTTTGTTTGTCTTTACCTGCAGTTCCAGGTCATCAACATTTATAGTGAGCTTTGACAATACTTCATACTCAGACAGAATTATTGTGATGTTGCTGAAAGCCCAAAAAGTCAACCGGAATCACACTGCAAGCAGTTCTAGACTTCAAACAGGTTTGCTGGGATCATCGAGGTGTCCGTTGGTTTGTGTGATGTACAGTTACGCCCAGGATTTCAATGGTTACACTGGTAACGGTGGGAACACTGCAACAATTGCACACATTCTCATGCAGGTTGTGAGCTTTTGTTAAACAGAAAGCACCAATTAAATAGGCCGTTTGAGAAGGTAGTCTGAGGTGGGGGAACCAGATTAAAAATAGATGTACAGAGGTCATCAATGCAGAGCGTACGCTAGTTGAGGTGGGCTTCACCAAGGGTTAGGGTTCAAGATGTGGGTTGGGACCACTCATAGTGCAGCCAAGCCTAGATGTTAAAGGCTGCCCCATGTGTCTGAAGGCGGAAACTGTTCTACAACTCCACTTTCATCATGGTCTTCCTCTCCTAGCGTGAAGGTTAGCTTGTATTTCAACTTCACCTTCTCCTGGAAGGAAGAGATGTCAAGAGTTGTTAGCTGCCGTTTTCTCCATCTGGTGTTCAGTGTTTGCATTTAACAGAACCGTTTCCATCTGGGACGCCATAAGGGTCTCTATGGTCAGGTACCTGGTGAGGGTTGGCGAGCAGCAGCACCTGTGTGATGGCAGCAGGTGGGAGGGTGGGGTTGTAAGCAGGAAGTGCTCTTCCTGATGCGGGCTGCAGCTTCACTTTCATGGTCTACAATAGAGGACAGAAGTCAAGCCCGACTGCAGGGACACTTGAGAAATACACCGAATGAGATACAAGTAGTATTTAAGAGTTGTTTACTTCAGGGACTGAAGCCTGGAAGAGGATGTTGTAGACGGGAACAGGGGCCGACGAGAGCATGGAGATGATCACCACCAGCACATCAGGACGAGCGGGTGGAGAGTCACGTGAGAAGTAGAAAAGGACCCGCAAACTGTGGCCATCAAACACCGTCACAGGCAGTAGGCTGCCTGAAGATAAAGACCATGCTTAGGACTTTTCATGGGTTCCCTTCAAATTCAGTGAAAAAGAATTGCTGCTCTTCCTCTGCCAATTTTTATATATATATATATATATATATATATATGCACACACAGTTACTAGTATTATTTAAATAATTTAGATTTCATTCATTGATAGACATTTTCAAGAATTACCAAACATCTTAAACTTAAAATCAGGCAGAACTGTAACTGTGCCACTCAGGAAAATGAAATATGATCTTTGTAAGCAACTCGCGTAGTTTTAGTATTGTGTTGAGGTTGCTGGCCGGCTGGAAGATTAACTCTTCTTCCAAAGTCTGTTGGACAGCAGCCAGATCTAGGTTTTCCTCTAGGATATTGCCTGTTCCTATCTCAAATCTGGTCTCTTTAAATCAACCCAAAAGAGGCATCCACCTACATGAAGTGAAAACATGAAGTGTTACTCAGTGGTGATGGATACTTTGTACTCAGAGCAGAAAGTACATTTTGTGAAATTTTTTGCAGTATTACTTAAGTGGCTTGTTGCAAAACAGGATGCATGTTTTGAAGTTTTATTCTGTACAGGCTTCATTCTTTCCACTCATTAAGGCACGACTTGTCATTGAGGTTAGAATTGTATGTTGTTGGTTCATCCATACATCTCATATCAAAGCCATTACACCTCATTTTAAAGTGACTTTTGGCCTGATGGTGAAACCCAGATGTAAGGTCCTTTACTAGTTGTGCGGGGTAACATGTTACATTACATGGTAACCACTTGTCCATGCAATTTATTGTCCTTTCATAAGCTTGCATTTACCTTTTTTGTCAGAAGAAAATCACACATTGGTAACCTGTGGAATTCTTTGCTCCGTGTATGACAATGCTAAAGGAGAATATCATGCCTGCGGCCTATTGGCAAAAGATAAAGCACAGCTTGGTCATAGATAAAGAAAAAGATTTGAAAACTAAAAGTCCAAATCCAAATGTCAAAAAAGCAATGTGTGTTATATTGGGAAATAACCTAGCAAAGGCTTAGTCATAAACCTGATTAAGATGTTCTAGTGGGATCTGACAGTTTTACTTTCGAAAACTCACACAGGTCATAAAGGTCAAAGCAGTTCTGTATTAAGCAGAGGGACAAAGTTAACCCACAGCGATGTGACTGATCAACACCTATAGGGAAGTGGTGGTAGCAGTCAGAACAGCTAAAGCTAGCTCAACCAGTGTAATAGGGAAATACTTTTTTCACAAAGGGGCATTATGTTGCACTGCTTTTGCACAGCATACATTAATTAGTCATTTATTAACTCATGTTCCCTTTATCTAATATTTAGTTTTAAAAAAAGATCCAAAAGCTATCCCAGTCTTACAAATACGCAAAAATAGAGTAAATCATTGTTTACTACAGTAATAGAATATTTCCAGATTATAAATACTTACTGGGCTTAATGGAATCAAGCTGCACAAAAACATCTGCCAGGGTGATTTCTACTGGGGCAACGACTTCTTTAACTGGAGTGTCCAACGATGAAGCTCCTATGCTGGGCTGGGAGTTTTGAAGAACCTCTCGGTCTGGTTGAGGACTTGGGTTGGATTCTAATTTATTCTGGAGTTCTCGTAGAGTAGGTTTAAACTGTGGCTTGTCCCTGAAAATAAATGTAAGATAACGTTATCTTACACCAAATCTATACTAAAACCACATCAAGAGCATGCAGTCATTGTACCGTCAAAAAGTGTTCGGGATTCTGCGATGGGAATGTGTCTAGACGTGACTTTAATGTTCACTGTAGGAAGTACACAGCTCACTCATAAACAACAACACACCACCGCAGGATAGACCAAGGAGGAAGTAGGGCTGTCGCTGGTCTCTGAACCGTGTATAAGGGATTGGTTGTCGCAGACTTCTGGACACTGACCAAGCTAACATTAACATGAACATTACGACTGGTTAGGGACACTGCTTGGAGACAAGGGGTCGTAAAAATGGATGTATGCCAGTGGATAGGAATTATGAACACAATTAAGACCCTGGTGGGACCATGTGTTAAAACAGTTTTTTTCAGCGAGAAATCTAACAATGTAATTGTAATGAATCAGGAAAAGAGAAGGCATGTGATGTATCAAAAATTGTGCCATTGAGTTACTGTCAAACAACATTTGCCATAAATACCACTTTAAGGGTTTGTACCACTTTCCAGTGTAAAGATCCTCTCAGTTGAGTAAACAGACTACAAAATAGTTTAATGGAAACATAAGTGTTATTATGACACATTATTAGAAGTTTTGAATAGCAGAAGTACTATCTTTAAGGATTTTAGCCAGTGTATGGCGTTGGATTGATTACATTGGTTGGAACAGATGAATGGAAAATTGCTATGCTTCCCTTCAATAATGATCAATAATCAATAATTATCACTAAGAACACATTCTTAGTGATAATCAGGGAGCAATCCAGGTAAACTGCAATGCTCAAGGACAGAATTTTTTTTTTCTTGCTGGTTCAGGGATTAGAACCTGCAACCGTTTACCAGCTCGATATTCTTAAACAAAGAGGAGTGAAGATGTCAACCAATCATTCACTCGATCGATCTATGACATTCTGGTGACCAAGGATTTAGTCTCCGTTTTCTGCAGCCATTGGTGAGTGATAATATAATGAGAAACCAACGTAATAGAATTCAAATAAAGATGGGAAAGACAATTTTATAGAAATGCGTCTCAGAAATGCACTAGCCATCAGGGAAAACAGACTGGGAGCAGTGGATAGTCACTCCACAGTGGGTTAGTTACCATTTGATCTGCAGACCATCTGGAGGTAGGGACTGCTGCAGCAGCGTTTTCCCCAGCTGATCCAACCCATCTAAGGCTGAACTCCCAGACCTGGCTCCAGAAAGAGGAGGCTGGGTATCAACAGGAGGATCTGGATTACGTAGTACCATGGGAGCCGCTGGGACATCAAGGACATCCACACTATCAGAAGACTGTTGCACAGAAAGGGACATTATTTGTTTGAAGAACGTTTCTAAAAAACAAATCCTCAAAAATGTGCATTCCCCCAGATATTCCTATCAACCAAATATATGTACCATCTTAACATGGATTTATGAGATATTAGGAAGTGGTCAGCAAACTGGGCCTTAAATGAGAGGACAATTAACTGAATCAGTGATAAAATGCCTAGATGAGGACCCAAATCTATTTTGCACCAAGTACAGGATCACAAATGGAGACCGGCAGAAGTTGTTAGAAACAAACCCCCAAACACTACAGTTAGAAACCCCCAATATGATAGTCATGCGAAAACGTTTTAGGACAGGTTTTCAACCCTATTGAAAGACTAGTAGGTAACAGTAAGTAAAGACTAGTATGTAATTTAACAAAAGATTCTTAGCAATTATACTTGTCAATAATGTATGAATCAATAATCAACGTAAATGCAATTTCCTCAATTAGCCTCTTTTTGACAGCTGATTCATGTTTGTGGATCTTGATCGTGGCACAGCAACTGTGTAGTTCCCCGGATGTTAATCTGGGCTTCTCAAAGACTTGACAACCGGTCCTGTTTTGTCCCGTTGTAGATGACCCATTAGAATAATGGTGATATGATGGTCACAGTAGGACCCCATAGCTGAACAGAATCCGCATTCATTAATGGTCTCAGATCCTCTATGTTCTCACACCTCATCAAACACAATAGAAGACTTTGCCTCCCGTGAGACATGTTCAGCCCTCTCCCTCACCTGGAAAGAGTCCCAGGCCGTTGAGTCCCCAAGATGGGGTGCCAGGCTAAAGACGTGGGACCCCTCATTCAAACCTGGGAGACACAACACCAAGTGAACAATGACCCTCCACATAGGAACAGACTAGATGTCTTGGAGGACATGATGGGCCAGAAATGTGCCCTTACCTAGAGACATTAACTCATCGTCCAGGAGACTTATGCTAAAATCCTGCGAGGGAGCGTTTATACTGTCCGTTAAAGTAGGGAATTCTGGGTAGGATGGAGGTGACTGGGGATATGAGTCCAGTCCCAATAAATCAAGCAATGCTGTACTACTTCCTGTAAGAGATAAGTTCACCGTGTTAGGAATTCTCCAAACGAGCACATCTTTATACCATGCACCCTGCCTTCCTGACACAAGTTAATGAGTCTGACCTCTATCAATAAAACCAAGACATGCCAAAGATATCACAGAAATAATGAAGACACTGGTCATACCATACGTGCATTCCTTGCATATTGTGGTGGGAAAAAAAGAAAGAGTCTTACTGACCCTGCTGCTACCCACCTGTGAGCTTGCGTGTATTAGTGACATTGTTCCCATTCATCTCCTCACCCTTCACCTTCTGCCTGTACAGGTTGATGACCTGAGTGAGGCTGTCGTTGGCCTGGAGAATCTCCGCTGCTCACACACACACACACACACACACACAGAATAACAAATGGTACGCAAAAACCCAACCTGCATATTCTTCAATCTCAGTACCACACACTTCTACACATAAGGGCCTGCAATGAGTCAGATGGGAAGCCTCACCTAGAGCCTCATCATTGTCCTCTGTATCACTGGCCAGTCTGAACAATGTGGGTCGCATCTTTTCACAGCGCTGGTACAAGTCCTAAACACACAGACAGACACACACACGTCTGTAAGTAACGGCTGTACGCAAAGCTTTGTAATATCCACTGCATACATGGGTGATGCTGTTTTGGTGGTGTGGGACGTGTCACTGCATGGTGTCCTCCACCTGGAGGAGTTCTGCGTCTCCCACCTGGAGGAGTTCTGCGTTGCTCTGTGGGTTGGCGGTCGGGTCGTACTCCTCCAGCAGCTGAGTTAGGAGGCTGACACTTTCGTACACCTCCTTGACAGCGTTCACACGCTTGGACACCTTCTCAGCTCGCTTTTCGTCCTGAGAGAGACAGCCAAAGGTCAGAAACAGGTAACAAAGGACAGTGGGGGAGGATTACTCCATTGTGTGTCTGGCAAGGTGTCAATTCCTCAGGGAAGAACACCCACTTTCCCCAGTTAGGGCTCCTCAGTTGGACCTCTTACACTATAGTATGTACGAAAGCCTTAAACTACCATACTGACAAACAGACTAGACCTCCCCCTGCCTACAGTTGATACAGTGCAGTGGAATGTGCATATCTGTATTAATAGCACACACACACACCTTGGATACTTACAATGTTTTGTTCACAGGCTTGTTTGGTTTCTACGTTTTTTTTACATTCAAGTTTAAACTGCAAATGCATGCAATGATGTTAGAATATTACACTAGTCACATTTAGGCTAGCACACAGGATAAACTTCCAAAGGCAGTGTTTTTTGGCACTGTACCATCCTTTGAGCTCTGATATTTTTTTATTTAAACAAATGTAAAGACATTTTCAAATATACAATGTGACTTTGAACAGAGAACACATTTGTTCTTTTATTCTGCAAGAACAATTTCAAAACACAAGTTGTTCAAACGTGAACAAAATATTTTGGTATCCAAAGATGCATTGATTTGGTTTTACATTCAATCAAAACCAGAAAGGTTCTCTAAAATAACAGTGAAAATGAATTTGTTTAAGATAATGAGTTATTTGAAGTGCAAAGATGCTATTATATTTGGCCAAGAGAGTACACACACACACACACAACATAAATTCATTTTCATAGGTTTGGGAAAGACTTCTACCTCCTCTACCATTTCCTTGATCAGTTTGTTGGCAGCTTTCAGGTCCTCAGGAAGGGTGCTGTTCAACAGGCGAGCCAGAGTCTACAAACACATTTCCAGTTAGCGAAAGGGACGGTAAATAAAGCAGAGGACGTTTTCTTCTGCTGTTCAACAAATGACTTACCTTTGACTTCTCCTCATCCTCGAATATGGCATTTTTTGGTCTGGGAGGGGGGAGCGCAATGATTTTGTCAGCCGGAAGAACTGGGTCCTGTTTGACAATGCCTGGGTGGGAAACAATATCAACCAAGGTCACCGTAAAAACTCCCTAAACAACCCGGCGTGTCCGTCGCTGTCCGAGTGAACTGCAATTATTATCACCGACTCCTTACCCTGTTTTTTGAGCATCTGGTAGGCCTCAGCGATCTTCACCTCGTTGGGCAGGCCCAGGGTCCAACTATAGATGAGCTCCAACACCTTTATCTTCACTGGCTCGGGAGCCCGTGTACCTAGGTACTGAAGTGGTGGGGCGGAAAGCAGGAAAGGACTGAGTGAAAGAGCTCATCCAATTTCAACACTGATTTGCTGAGACTTGGAGTTAATTCTTACCTTTGGAGAGACGACTTTGATAAGCTCATTGAGGAAGCGAAACTTGCCCACCTCATTGTGGAACCTTTTCCCGCAGCTCTTCATACACGTTTCTAGCACCTTGTGGAACACATCACAAGTGACTCAAGTCCTTTCACCTTGTAGATGCACACACAGATTGGGCCGTTAACTGGCCTGATATTAATAGGCTACACTGCCAGACGACTCACCAGAAGAGCCTGCATGGCCTCCCACTCCTGAGGTGACTGGATTTTGTGAGCCAGTAGCCTGGTTGCAAACTGTGGTCTGAAAAGCAAAAGTTTGATGGGACCAATGTTGGCAGCAGATGTAAGACTTCCAACTGGACTACATGCAAGATTCCCCCTACTTACTTGAACAATGTTCAAATATCACAGATGGTCAGTGTCAGAAATCCTAAGTACCAAGCGCAGACTTAATGCAGTATGTTATGACACAATGGCTTTCACATACCCCTCCAAATCATAGTTAAGTTGGTCACAAAAGGCCTGGATGCTTTCCCAGTCCGTATCCTGGTTTAGGGGGTTTGTAGCCTTGTCTGTAATAGGAAAGGGTGGGGGAAATAGGAAACAAATATATTTTGCTTTTATTCATACGAGGAAGTCAAGCTGAGACCAAGGTCTCTTTTACATTTGAGCCATATGTTACAGGAACATTAAAAATGTAAAGCAAATATAAATACAGTGAGAGAACCAAACAAATGGATAGGACTTACAATACAAATCAATACGGAAAGTAGATAAGTAAACAATGACGCAAAATTAAGCATCTTAAATGCCTTAAAAGTAACAACCCTTTTGTGTTGCTGGATTTATGGTCACTGTGTGTCCTAAACAGGTTACCAAAGAATGTGTGATAGGTCATGCATGTGCCCCTTGCTATCAAACAAGGGGTAGGCCAATGCAGCGTTACATAACTCTTAATAAGCCTGCAGTATTTCGAATGCTAGCAGGTCTTGTGAGTGTGTCCAATAACTGTAGTAGTCCACTAACTGTCGTTTTTTTCCAATTCATTTCAGAGGTAAGATTATTGAAGGCTTCTGCAAGATATCCATGTAAAAACATTTACCAATGTCTTACACTTCTGGAATCAGGAAGTCCCACCAGTTTGCACCAGTAAAGAAATGCAGAGCTGCATAAAGACCAAATCTGACAGTTCTAATACTGAACCATGCATATATATATCACATTATCTACAACGGCAAGGATATAAGTGGCAACAATTAATTCTTATGCCAAGACGACAGTGATGATTAGTTTCTATAAAGGCTATGAAACCAATTTTAACCTTAATCAGTTTGACCGCTTGTCATACAACCAAATTCCAGGTTGCAGAATTGAATTGCAGAAAGGAATATGTTCTAAAACAGACAACTCCATGGAAGTAATTGTAATGTAATTCAAACCTAGATATTAGTACCTAGAGAATATCATTAATCAGAACTAATGGGTTAGGGTTCAAGTTTAAATGAGACAAAAAATTTAATTATGAAAGTCAACCATCAATGTGAATGTTGAAGTTTTTAAAGCGATGCGTCCTGTCGATGTAGATGTCAAACAGTTCTGCACTCATACAACATTTTAGGCTTCCGGACACTGCCACCGATAAAACTCAGTGAGAATATAGCTAAGTGATGCACTGATGCATTCTATCTAAACGAAACTGGAAATATTATTGATCACGTAGACTCAACTAACGTTACATTACAGTTCAGCCAAACAGCTAACGTTAGCCATACCATCTGTTTACAGGTGTAAACAGTCCCTTATATTTCCAACATGATGTTGGGTGGAGCTTTAATTTCAGTCGACTGTGATACGTTTATTTTTCCAATAACCTATACTCCCAAAACTCTCTGAACACCCACAACAACTTAGAAGAAGACCTACTGATACGTGACTCCAAACTCTCCGCTTCAGGCTGCGCCGCCATCACTACGGGAATTCCGTTGACAAAGTAAAAAGTCTCGCGAGAAACCAACCAAAGTGTGCCGCTTCTGACGCATACATGTTCGAAACTGAGAATAGGTTAGAAAAGTAGGCGACAGCGGTGAAAAACGCATGGGAAAGATTGTGGTCGAAAGATCTCGAATTACTTTGTTGATCCCATCAAACGCAATTGAATGATATCCATTTCACATTATGTTGATATCGATTTAGGAGAATATTGGACTGTTAAAATACATCTTGAATGATTTTACTAAAATCCACATTGTTCAATGAGAACTGTTTGCTATTGACAACTTCAGTTTACCCCTATCCATTGTCCACTCCCTGTTTCTCTCTCTGACTTTTTCCAAAGTGACGTCTGTGAGAGCACTAGCAAAACAAGCATAACGGGTGACTATGTAATCTGTGATGGCTGTGGCATTGTGGCCATAAAAAGTTGTGGCACAGCAATCCGTAGTATTCTTGTAGAATGCCCATGGAGTCTGCAATCATAAACTGTATACTTTTATTATAATCGTGCTTTTTGTAACAGTTTGTATTGTACTCACTGTAGTGCCCCAGGGTGTTTAAGAACGTGACACTTCCAACATCAGATGTGGATTCGATTTTACTTTGTGTCTGTTACCCCCATATTGCTACTTTACAGTTGGACGTTTTCATTAACTAATTTGAGAAATATGTAATACAGATCGGTTTAAAATCCATTGTTTACCATTGTTTTAAATTGCGAGTTTCGCTGTCAAAAAGAATGTTACATTCTGGTCCGGCTCCAGGATGAGTATGAATTTCTTTATAAATGTAGGCACATAACTAATGCATATACTATTTGCATGTTCATGGAGCAACCAAACAGGGGGGCACAGACACAATCTGGAGGGGCAATGCCTGGCTTTGACCCCCACCCATGGAGCCGCCCAGGTTACATTATATACATGTTTATTAAAATGTGGGTAACAATTTCTGATCAGGGTGCATGAACTACCATTAATGAATACAGTATTTAACATGAGCGAATGACCAACAAAAACATAAACAAACAAATATTAATAAATAATAAACACATCAATCAATAAATCAAATTTCTCAAGCCCTTTTTACATCAGACGGTGTCACAAAGTGCTTTTATAGCAGTCATTTTGTACCTATGTGTAAAATACTTTTGTGTTCTGCTAGTGTAGTAAAATCTGGTAAAAGGATGAAGCAATTGCAAATTGCCTTCATGTTAAAAAGAATAGGACATGGCTAAGCAAGCTAGCAAAGTGCTAACCAAAACGAACAAACACTTCGTAAAGCCTGCTAATAACCGACCGATGCCATCTATTCGAAACTAGCTAATAGCTAACCATTGCCAGCAACAATTGCAAATAACCTAAATAATACAGTTACAAAATGCAATTATATTAATCCCGGAGATATTGACTAGAGAGTGGTTTTCAATTAAAATAATTCTGCTTTACAGTACAATAACAAATACGTTAATTTCAAAAGAAACCACCATCATAGCATTTTCCATTCAAAATGGGTTTTAAACTGGTTCATAGTCATTATAAAATGACTTTTCCAAACGTATACATACTCTCTAACAGGCAAGTTATCAATCTGTATCTACATTTCCAGTAGGATAAATTATGAGAATGAAAACATGTATGTTTCTTCAAGAGTTACGAGAACGTAAGGATAGTTAAGTCCCAACGCAAGGCGACCACGCCTCTCTGCCCCCTACTGGCCAACGGTAGTAGGTGTCCTTCAATAAGTGTAGTTAAAACCAAACAAACATTACATAACCCCAAATACGACTTGTGTGCGTCACACCTATTTGAAGATGCAAGCAGCCAATGCTATACCAGACAACATGTATGTACTTAATATACTGTTCATACAAACAGCAAGCTACATGAATGCATGTTCCGCATCACCATTAAAAAAGACAGTAAAACCTGTGTTCCTTGCCTGCAAAAACGACATGAGTTAATGTCCTGTGTCAACCTGAAGAAATGACACTACACAGTTAGTAAATGCATTTGTAAATTATTAATAAAGTATGGGTTATTATAAATACAAACCGTTTGTTCATGTCTTTGTTTATCATTCGTTCATGTTCACTAACTAATTAGTTAATGGCAGTTCATGTACCCATATCGGAAAGTGTTACCAAAATGTAATCTAACGGATTGTTTGGTGAGAAAGGGACTGGACGTTGTGTAAATTAGTCAATTAACAATGTGCTTCAAGTTTTTTTGAAAATAGCACCAATCAATTAAAAAATGTAAACCTCGATGCATCCAAATGAATCCTCTATTCATCACCTTATCTTACGCAGCTGTCATTAATCAGATTACTCCAATACTTTAGCCTGTTCGTAATGATTTCTATGGTTATTTATTATCAACCTGTAAAGGCATTTAACAAAAAATTTAACCTGGGTCGACAGTGCAGAAACACGTGTTGTCTTTTCTACCCTCTAGCGGTACAAATTTGTTTTGCTGTATGCTCCATGCAGTTGCGGTGTGTTACAGGAAAGTAACGGTTTAGTTTTGGTGTTAATTTTGTGACCCTCAGCAACGATCCTAACGTTGTAGACTAAAGTCTGTTTGGGAAAGTAATAGTAATGCCAGCTATTACTTAACAAAATAATTCTGGAACGAAAATATATTGAACAGATTTATTGCTGTGGCAACGCTATAAGCGCAAATCAACCCGCGATAGAAAAAATATTGCTTTCAAGTTTTTTACCTAAAGGAATCTACAACTTCCCATGAAGAATTTGAAGGACTAGTTTGGAAACAAGTTACGTAGTGGTCACAGTGTGGAAAACCTAGGTGAAAACGTGTTTTATTTGGAAAGATTGCCAGCAAGCTAAGTCGCTAAATGAGTGGTAGATGGCGTTGAAGACCCAGGATTTGACCAAGCCTGACGTGGTTTTTTAATTTATCATGGAAGGATGAACTCTAACAAATTATATAATGGGCTCATTAAAAGCTTTACAAGAATGGTGTCGCATATCATGCGAAAATTACCACAATGTGGATATAAAGAACTTATCTACTTCATTTAGAGATGGACTTGCCTTTTGTGCCATAATCCACAAATACCGACCAGATTTAATGTAAGTATATGGAAGAAGATAGAATAAATAGCTAACACAACCTATAGTGGTCCACAACTTTCAATCTCACACTATCGCATCCTTAGCCTTTTCCTACCTAGTCTGTGTGGTGTGTGGGCGTTGGCTACTGTACATTGTTGACAGTAGGCTGTATAATGCCCATTCAAAGACCTATCCTTATTCTGTCCCAGAGCACCTGGCAAGCTCTATAATCTGTAGCTTTTGCAGAGCTGCATCCTGTCCAAGTGGATTTGTCTGCCATGACACATTAAACAACAGCAAGTCCTAAGCTTTAAGTGAACACAAGTCTACCCCTTTCTCTATACCTCCATCAACCCCCTTCCTTCACTCTCTTCCAATGCCTGTGTTCTTGAACAAATGATTATGTAATCTTTGACATATTTGGGTCTTTGATGGCAAAACACATTTTTCACATTGATTCTGTGATTATTTTGCTCCAGAGATTTCCGTTCCCTCTCCAAGGATAATGTTTATGAAAATAACCATCTGGTGAGTGTATTTCCTGCAGGCATGCCCACTCATTGTTCATTAGTAATACACTATATTACACATGTTGAAGCTGTCATATGTCAGTGTCACATTTAATTATTGCTTCCTTTTCTACCAGGCATTTGAGGTTGCAGAGTCGAAGCTGGGCATCCCTGCATTGCTGGACCCTACTGACATGGTGTCCACAGAGGTGCCTGACCGGCTAAGCATCATTACCTACCTATCCCATTACTACTACTACTTCAACAACAAGTCTCATGGTGTGTGGCATATTGTGTCATGGTCAAATTTGGAAAACAATTACATGATTTGTAGGTTTTACCCATTTTGGTTTGTCAAATGTGTTTTATATTCAAAATGTGTATTACTATGTCTCTTGTGCAGTGGACTACTGAACGCATCGGAACTGTTTCAATTAAAATGTTTAGCTGCTATGTATTTATTCTGTTTTCAATCAACCCAGGCTAGGGTTGTGGTCGGCTGTGAACAAATCATCTGTCTTATATGTTTTAACTGAATATAATGATTGGTTTGTGTAATGTAATAATAGTATTTGGTTGGTTTTAATGTGTGAGAATGTTTGGGCATGTTATGTCAATATGTGGTGGTGCCAAAGAAAATGTCGATTCATCCTGGATCGACAATAAAGTTATATTATTTTCTATTTAGCAGATTTTCAAGCCAGTTTGAAGACATCATCTGTAGCAGAGGGCTTTAGTCACTCTAACCCACAAACTGTCTGTCCTGGAGGATTGAAACCATCCAAGGTAATGTAATATATTTCTTCAGCAGTTATCCATATCAACCTCACCTTTGACCCCTTATTCTCAAATGTGTTGCTATTACAATTGTTATCTGGTTTCCCCTTCTCAACAGTCAAGGACAGGGGAGCCATCCCAAGAAGGCAGCACATGCAGTGTTTGTGCCTCCTGCTCAAAGCATGTCCACCTGGTGCAGAGGCATCTTGCCGATGGGAAACTCTACCACCACAGCTGCTTCAGGTAACAGGAATGTAACAGTAGCTCATCCGAAGGTAACGGTAGCTCATCCGAAGGTAACGGTAGCTCATCCGAAGGTAACCGTAGCTCATCCGAAGGTAACGGTAGCTCATCCGAAGTTAACGGTAGCTCGTCCTTATCTGGAGACACTGAAATAAAGTACAACCTGTTCTTTTAGCCCATTTCATGTCACCCCGTGTTTCCCTTTTAGATGCAGTGTGTGCAGCAGCACTCTCCTCCCAGGGTCATACAGAGAGGGGACTGGCGCTGGGGCTTTGGTCTGCACCCAGCACTTGACAGCCAGTCAACATATTTCCCCTGACTACGGTAAACATACGGAATCGACAGGAAACCGTGATGTCTTTCACGTTACCGTAAAAACAGACTCATGTGAGGCAGTTGTTTGTGGATGGGGACCGACAGACACCGAAGGAGCTGAGATGAAGACAAGGCGGGACGCACTCAGGAAGCCCAGGCAAGCTCATCCTTATCAGACTACTGCAGGAGAGGGGAGTCTCCAAGAGGCTGAGACACAGCCTGCTCAGATGAGAGAAGCCAAGGGACCAGATCCCGGCGGGCTCTTGGTCACACCAGGCAGAAATCTGGCTTCTGGATGCCGTGTGTGGCCAGTAGCTGCACCCAGACGAGTGTTGGACTCAACCCCTCCTCCTCGTCCTGCACCCAGGACATGTCCAACTAAAGCCATGGGCCACGAACCCAGTAGGTCCTGCAAAACCAAATCCCCACCTTGGCTGGAACTCGTCCAACCAGGACCCTGGCCGAAGTTATCCCCTGCCCCACCTCCTAGAATGCACAAGCCCCCACGCTCAAGTTCTATACCCTCCCTCAGTAGGAGTTGGTACCAGGCAAAAGTACCCCCTCCCAATCCTTTTGAGGAGGTTGAGGATAAGGATAAGCCCTCTGCTGATGACAATGTATGTGAACAGCCCATGGTAACCAGCCAGACTTGGTGTGGTACCAGTCAGTTAGCTGAGGCTTGCAGCTCACATTGTCAAGCTAATTTAGAGGACGTATCCAGAGGAGTTGACAGATCAAATCTTGATGACGAGGATGACGTCATAAATGTGCCTGAAATAACTGATGCAGCAAAGGTAGACGGTTGGGCTAAAGCGGGATGCTCACTTCCTGTATCCATTCCAGCTGCAGAGACCTGCTCAGTTGGTATATCTAAGTCAGCTGATGTTGGTGGAGCAGCTAAAATGCCTGAAGCAGTTGGCGCTGTTGATGCGTGTCATTTTGCAGATGCTGGAGGGTCAACCAACAAAGCAGCTAGTTCCCCTGGTTTGTCTAATTCACCTGGTTTGTCTATTTCCCCTGGTTTGTCTAGTTCACCTGGTTTGTCTAATTTGACTGAAGCTGAAACAACAAGTGTGTCTTGCTTGGCTTCTGGTGGTCCACTTGAAGCAGCCAGGTCACTAGGTGTGTCTGACCCAGCTGGACTTAGTAGCCTAAGGACGTCAGTTGCAGCCATTCGTTTATCCACCACATGTAATATATCTGAACAGGCTAGTTTATATGATGTTTCCGAAGATTCGGACAGTTCACTTAATCCTTTGGCCAGAGAGGATGCCACCGGCTGTGTAACTGGAGAGCCTAGTGTGCTTATTTCATCAGATATTTCCCGCAGCCTCACGTTGCTCAAGAGTGTGTCTGTGCCCGAAATCTCCACTGGTCTCAGTTTCCTCTGCACCAAAAACAACCCCCCACCCATGCGGTCCACCAATTGTGTGGCTGCCAGTTCCTCCTCACACAGGCCCCCATCACTCCCCAGTGTGTCTGAGGTGAGTGACTCTGGCCAGGCACCCAGCCACTCTCAAAGTAAGGTAAGACAGCATGGTGCTTTCTAGTCTAAACTGTTAAGAGTTGCAGTTCAATCTGCCCCAAATGGAGAATTACACAGTACACACCTGTGATCTGAAGATACTGTGCAGAAGTAAAGTTCTCATCATTGAAAACATTTTGGGACGTTAACATACGTTTAATTTACGACGTGTTATTGTAACATTTCGTTTAGCCTGTTTGTCCCTGAATCCTACATTTCTGCAGGTGAGGATCACCACAATATGTTCCATTGTAGCAGGTGTCTAAGGAGAACCCTGTCAATCAAAAAGCCCCCTTTTCTGAGTATCCAAAATCCAAGTCTGCCCCCGGACATGGCTTCCCCCTCATTAAGAGGAAGGTAAGAGGACTTCTCAGTGTAACTAATTAGCACCCATCCAGTGTATTCTCCTGGTCGGAACAGTTCTCATACAGATGCATGCATCCTCAGGTGCAGACTGACTCCTACGTCCCTGGGGAGCAGCTTCAGGTGGAGATGGGGGAGGTGAGGAAACGAATGGATAGGCTCGAGCAGAGAGGAGTGCAGATGGAGAACAACTTGAGAGAGTTCCAGAATGGTTTGCGTGTCTATAAATGTACGTGTCTTTAGTTTACAGGGCACTGGAATATACACTGTTTTATCTATTGTATTGGGCTTATTATGGAAATTACACTATTTATGTAACACAGCTACATAAATAATAAACAATTGGGCTAATTACATTTTTTTGGGCAAAAGCATTCCAGTTGGAGAACTAAAGAAATTGAATCTCCTCAAATGTAAATCCCTGACCATTACAGAATAGGTACCTGATTCACAAAACGTCCACAAGCCTAAGTGTACTTGCCGATCATATATTTGGAGTGAAACCCTTTCTATTGCACAGAAATGTGGAAACACTGTGAGGATATGAGCTATGAACATTCTGTCGGAGATAGTTATTATTATAAGACCATGATCTACCAATCTGCTTCAGACCACGAAGAGGAGGACATGTGGACGGACTGGTTCACTCTGATACAAGAGAAACACATGCTTGTGCGAAGAGACGCAGAGCTGGTAAACATGTAAGCAGACTGACTGGAAATGATACCACACAGAGTCAGCACCTGTGTATCAGGTGAGTGTATCGCCTTTAACACGCCCAGAATAGACCTTGTGTATTTCTGTGCACTCCAAGGGCCAAGCAGCAACACTTAGAGGAGAGACAAGCAGATGTGGAATATGAACTGAGATGTCTCCTCAATAAACCAGGCGAGTGTCCCATTGGCACGTGACCTTACTTTAAATGATCCTCAGCAACTCCTCAGCAATGATTGTCCTGCTACTAATGTTTACGTGTGAGGTGTTGTTTTCCGGCTAATCTTATTGCTGGTCTCACCTCATCTTCTCCATTGCACATCTTTTTCAGAGTGTGAGTGGAGTGGTGATGACCGTAGCAGGGATCAACAGTTGATGGAGGAGCTCGTCACCATCATTGAACAGAGGAACCACATCATTAACAGCTTGGATCTGGACAGGCAACGGTGCCAGGACAAATTAATTGCTAAAGAACTCTTGGATGAATACTGAATTGCACTGATTTAAATGAAAGTCATGAAAATAAAATTGCTTTTTGTTTTTCCAGAGAAAAAGAAGAAGATATGCTGTTCGCAGCCATGATTAAAAGGAAAGGTGAGGGAGAGTATTTTAAATAATATTCTCCCCATACACCTCAGATTCCCCCTAATTTGACCATTGTACAATTTCTACATTCTCAGATTTCCATAAAGAGGCTGGGAAAGACCTGAAGACGTTAAGAGCAAAGTTCAAGCCAATTAAGATGCTGAAGATGCTAAGTCGTAAAAACTCTAAGAGCAAAGACTCTCAGAAGAAGAGCTAAGTGAGAGACAGGCTCAGCCTAATAAGAATGTATATAAATAGGTCTGTTTTGAAGCAAATGCAACGTCAGCCAAAGCATTATGCCTGGTAATATTGTAAGAAATTAATGAGTACAGGTGGAGACGGAGATACTCTTAGACTGTAGAGCAGAGTAAATGATGATCCTAAAGTCTATCAATACAGAGATTTTGTCGCAGGTGACTAAAAAACCACATTACACGTCAAAGGAAAAGAGCACTTTTGCACACAATACTCTTGGTCCTGCAGTCAGCCAAGCCTCAGTGTGTATAATGTATTTGAACTTGAAATGTATATTTAATAAAATATTATATTTTGTATGAACCACTTTGTATGATCACCATGATTTTATGTAACATTAATTAGGCTCTATTTGAAGAAATGTGCACAGGCTATATATGTGTTTTCTGTGAGACTGACATTTACACTACTCACGCTATTACTGGCTTCTCATGCTTGTTTAAAAAACGTTACAGAACTCGGATAAAAACATTATCTTATTTCCTACTTTCCGATTTGGCGCAGCTTTCGATTCACAGTGAGATTTCTGACAGGTGGCCCAGTAACTTAGGATAACTCAGCTAGCATATTAATTCATCTTAAATATATATAATAATAATATAATGTAATAATGCTTTTGTAAAAATGGTTCATGATTATATTTGTATTTAATGTCCAACAATGAATACATGAATCAATAACGCATTGTTATTCTATTTCATAATACCGCTCTGCGGAACCTTGTTCCACCGTGCCAATAATAGTGCCAATTAAGCCGACGCACCATGACACCGGAAATCGCCTTAAACTGATTTCAGCTGTTTTGCTAAAAGCTGTTAGCAACTGGACCCTGAAATTACCTATTTTCGTTTCTGGTCCCAAACTAAAGAAACGGAATATGTCTGATAACGAGGGAGAGTAAGTACATAGGCTATCGAGAACCATGTTTGTGTTTCTTATGTTTTCTTAGACTAGCTAGCGAACTCAATATGATAGCGAAGATTTTCAACGTGGGGACCATTCATGTTCTCCAAGTTATTTCAGGGGGCCAACAAAATTGGGGTATCATTCTAAACGAGTTTCTGCTTTCGTCCTCTGTAGTTTTGATGATGGAGACTTTGATGATGCTGAAGAGGATGAAGGGTTAGATGACCTGGAAAACGTAGAAGACGTGAGTGTTTTTCTGTAGCCAAAATATTCTTCGTAATAAATCTTTGTTTGTATCAGGACGTTGTTCAACAGGCCATTCCAATGTTGTTATATTTACAATGAGACAATTTTTAATTTTCGAAAAGGCATTGATCATAAGGATAAAAACGTTCTACACCAGACACATTGACAACTTTTTGGAAAGCGTTTGCTGGGTTTAGAAACAGAATGACGGCACAAAACATTGTTACTCTCCCAAACTGTTCATGGTTGACATTTGACATTCCTTCAACCCATTGATTGAAGGAATGTCACCAATTCCATGTAACTAGAAATGTAGACGTTTGACATTTTCCCGCTCTCTTCTTCTTCACTGTTTTTGGTTGCGACCTGCCCTAGGAGGACCAGGAGAATGTGCAGATCCTGCCTGCAGGGGAGGGCTCGCAAGCCAATCAGAAGCGGATCACAACTCCTTACATGACCAAGTACGAGAGGGCCAGGGTGCTGGGTACACGTGCCCTCCAGATAGCGTGAGTACCGCTCAGCTGGGATGCAATACTGTGTAGACAAGAGAGTCTGCCCTGTTAGTCCAGGAATAACTGCAATCCCAAGTGGTGATTTTGGAAGTCAGTTTAAATATGCAAAAGATCCCCTTTATTTGTTAGATTTTTATACATTTTGTAAGAATCAAACAATGTCTTTTGTGCAAGACGTTCATTAGTCAAATCAATATACAAAACCTGTCCTCTCTGGGAGGTTAAAATCCTGCTGGAAGGCCACTCTCACTGAGCCAAGTCATAACTCTTTTGTCCTTGTTGTCCAATGTTGGTACCGGCTGCTTAGGTCCACACAATTCGGATACATTTTTTATTCATGGCCTTATATTGCAATCATGAATCACAACAAATGTTAAATGTATTTTAAATATTTAACACTGATTTCCTGTAGATATGAAATACATGCTCAAGTGATGTTCTTTGAATCAGAAGCTCCTAATAAAAATGCTGTTCTGTATATGGGACTATACCTTGGTGCCACTCGCTAAGCTGGCCTGATCACTAGCAGTTGTGGTGTGAACTCAAACTAACATTAGAAAACCATTAAGGCAAATCCGCTTGAAAGACTGATGGTGGACGGGCAGGCAGGCCGGTGTCTGCTCACGTGATGAGTGTTTCAGTCACCCGTTTTCCCCAAACAAACATCATGGATGGTTCGCTGATGGAACGTGCCCACATCGTGTTCCCATCAGCATTCTGTTAAAATGTAAATGGGGGGGAGGTACTTTTCACAAGAGTATATAACATACCTCCACAGCCTGCCCAGCGGCTTTTTAACTGGGTATTACACCTTTTTATTTGTCCGTAGCACAAGTGGTGTTGTCATTTTCTCTGCCTTTAGGTTTTAACTTCATGTCATGTGCTGGCTGGTGTTTCCGATGTTTTGGCATAATGTATTCGTCTACTAACTTTGACACATTTTTTCGTTAACCCTACACCCTCTGTTGTGTAGGATGTGTGCCCCAGTCATGGTGGAGCTGGAAGGAGAGACAGACCCTCTGCAAATTGCTATGAAAGAGCTAAAGTAAGAAATCATTTTAGGTGGAGCAGAGAGTCTGTCAGCGTTGATAATGGAAGGTGTGTTAGATTGTCTAGTGTCTGTTTATCATCAGGGTATGATGGTACGTTTAATTTGTGTCTGTTGCAGGTGCAGGAAGATCCCCATCATCATCCGACGGTACCTTCCGGATGGCAGTTATGAAGACTGGGGCTGTGATGAGCTCATCATCACAGACTAAGTCCTGTCCAACTGGTTTTACTTCACAACCTACTGCTCTGATACAAGTGCACACTTTGGTTCCAGCAAAGAGTTAACACCACAAATAAGGTTTCATTTTGGACTCATTTCTTGTTTTCACTAATTTTGTGTGTCTGCTTGGTTGCAAAGAAAAAGAGTCGATCCATATTTGTCTTTTGCTATAAGATCATCTTCCCCTGCACTACCAGATCCTTAGACTCTGGCGAGATGAAGACTCATGTTGTCTTAAACTGGACGATGTGGACAAAATTCTAGATGGAACTGATAGGATTTTTGCTTTATCATGCCAAGGTTAATGGAAGGAAAATCTGGTATTCTAGATGTATTACCACTGTCATCCACAAGGGGGAATAGTGACCCATGTCTACATTAACATTGTTTTACACAAATATATTTTAATTATAAACGTATTGTTTCGTGATTGGGAAGTTGCTGTCACGGAGATGTTTGTTTTATCGTTGTAATAAAATTGTTTTGTAAAATGGTGTTATTATATTTAACTTTACCTATTTCCTGGATGTTTGATGTTGATTATGGCTGCTAGGTTAGAACCATGCTAGATGTATCCATTTTTTAATATTTTTTTTTAATATAATTTTAAGGTGAGAAAAACACTTTGTAGACTGAAGGACTGTTGTTTTGCTCTTTATTCTGCTTTTACAGGTTACAGTTACTTTTTGGTTATGAGCAATTATTGTCCCTAAATCAAATGTATTTATTAAGCCCTTTTTACTTCAGCAGTTGTCATAAAGTGCTTTTTCAAATCACCCAAGCTGAAACCCCAAGGAACAAGTAGCAACAGTGTTGAAGCACAGTGGCGTGGAAAAACTCCCTAAAGGGTATGTCCGATGCTGTCTTTCAGTCTTTAAAGCTCCATGTTTCCCTTCGTTTTGCTCTTTTAAGTACAGAGACTAAAACTTAATTTGCTGTTTTGCCCATCCAAAGATCTTTAATCACAAGCATATGTTTCACACACATTGAAGTTCACATTTTATTAATTTAGCCGACATTTATCCAGACTGATTTACAGTGAGTGCATGCATTTTAAGAGCTCAGAAATTGAGACTAGCATTAATATTATCCATTGTCTTCTCACGGCCATGCAAAAAGGCAATCATGGTCAGTTCATTGTATTTGTGGAAAACGGTTGTTACCTGGGTAACGGCGCTGTACCTGGGGATAGGTGAGAGTGGGGTAGAAGAGGGACCCTCACCCTATTAGCAGCTTTGTTTTGAGGGACCATGACCAAAACCTAGTTTTGTTTCACTGTCTTTAGTGGGCCTTCACAATACTCCAGGCCAAGGAATCTAACTGAAAAACCTGTTGGATAAGTCAATGAAGAGTCTCTTGTCAGCTGGTGGTGTGCTTCATTGGAATTATAGAACATTATGTGCCACTGCAATTCAAGAATGACCCACTAGCATTTTCTCCATCTGTCTTCTCCATTCTTTTTCGCTCTCCTCTCCAGTTTTGGAATGTTTTAATCCCATTATAGTCCTAACCTGAGCAGGGATGGGAGCTTGGGGGAGGAACTATGTGAAACTAGGAGCCGTGAGTATGAGAGTCCCTTTGTATCCCAGCGAAGCTACAGGCCAGGCAGTTATGGGTATGGCTCCCTCACGGCCCCACCTCCCTCCTCCCCCCTGTTCTCCCTCAATGGCTCTCTTTGTCTTTAGCAAAGTATCACACAGCCGATTAAATACAGGGAATTAGAAGTCATGCTTAACCCGCAGCACAACACACACACACAATTATGAACCCAGGCACACATGCAAGATTTTTTTAAGTGCTGAAATGCATGCAGTGGCACCGATACACAACACAGTGGGGTTTAGTGTGGCCTATTGGGTGCTCCGTGCAGTATAGCGGACCTGCATTGAGCAGCCTTCTTAATGTGACTAAGGACTGCCTAGATACCTGTCGTGTAGTTATGTGCCGATCACGCCCCTCCGTCCCATCTCAAACCTGCACAGGAACGATGCCCAGCAAAAGTTGTACCTTGGGCTGACCTACCTAGGTGAACTACAAAAGGCAAATAAGGCACTGTGAGCTTTGCGTAACAGATTCTGTTGCATTGCCTTAAAGCCTTGGCACGGGTGAGAGACATGATAAGAAAACGTAAATTGGCAGGTAAAGTGCTATGGAATATTGGAAATGTTAAGACTATGATATTGCCTATTGGTTGCTTAATATGCTCTCATCATCCTCCAGCCAACCAGAGCAAATTAACATGGATGTAGAAGGTATGGGTCAAAAGACTTAATAAGCCGAAAGAATAAAGATTTATTAAGTGTAAGAGAAATGCATTAGTCACAACATCTCTGTTTTGCTTTCACTAGTATTTACAGGATTTTCTGTTGGCACTAGAAAATACCGATAACAACCAATAACAGTCAAGAGGTTTTCATATGAAGATAGGTAACACATAGCTGTTAACAGCGCATAAAAACATAATACCAGCAAATATAAATAATAATATTTAAACAAAGAAATATTCCTAAAGCAACATGTAGGATGTGATATTAAATGTCCTGTGCTCAAGGCATAATGTAACAAAAGCAGTAGACAAGCATAGATGTCCCAAATGGTGTAAAAAGGAGTGCTGGGCCAAAATGTGACACTAACATTATTTAAGTTAACTTAATATATAGATTTGATTCCATATAATAACAAGGAATTTGTACATATATTAGAATAAGGTTTAAAGTATTCTTTCACATAAAAAAGTAAGCGCATCCAGCCTGAAATACTCCTGGTCAAAAAGAATTACAAAAGAAAAAATATATATTTTTGATCATATTCTGGAACCATCATAAATTATTCTTAAAGGAGTTATTTTTACATTTTTTAGTTGTTATTAAATGTGAAAACATTTTTAAAATCCTATTAGGTCTTTCTTACAAGATATTGTCAGGAACCAGTCCTATAAAATGCTTTCCATTACATGATTTTCTTACAGAAACCTAACCATCAATATGAAAACTTCCATAACAATTGTGAAAGATGGTTCCAGATCATGATATCATTGATATATGAGACAGGATTTGCATTTTTTTAAACCTAATTCATGAGTTCAAAATGAACAACAACAAAATGTACAATAACTCCCTGCTCTGACATGCTATAACTTGTAATAAATGTGTTAATGATATTACATTTTATTTTATTACATTATCACCCACCTACACCTTCATAAATACATTATTATTTAGAAATCATACATTTTGTAATGATGACTCCCTTGGACTGAATTCTTTTTATACATTTTGTGTCCATTTCCTGTCAATGTTTTCAAATCTTACAATACAAGGTCATTAATTGCTTCATGCATTCTTTCACTCATTGAATCTCAGACAACAGTGTTTCTATTATGGCTATTAGGAGAAGCCATAAACAGGTAGCAAAAAATTTAAAATGTTTTCTACAAATCTAACATTTTACTCAGAATATATACACATTTTGTATTTCAAACAACTAAGAACCATTTGGGGCAGTGGTGCAGACTTTTCAGTGTATTAATAGAAATAGATGAAAATATAATTAAATGAAAAGAAAAAATAACAATGAAAATAATGTATTATGTCTACTGAATATACATACCTTATTACCTCAGTTTTGGTTAATAAAATCATGCAAAAGAATCATCTAATGTTGTCTTCTTATTTGCTATGCAGTTTTGAAATGGTCAGTGTTAAAGAGACAATTCTTTATCAACACAATAGTCAGTGCCATGAATAGAATGTCTAACTGGTTTAAATAGCAGAAGTGTTTTAAACATCTAACACTGGAGAGCTGTGGTCAGTAAAGTGAACATTTGTAGTCAGATACAGTATAATTTGAAAAAGCATAAAAAACAATCCATAGATTTTCCTTTGTAATTACAGTTTTGGTCCCAACTTTGGTAATTTTCACTTATACAAAGTATGTAAAAACACATTATCATGACTCTACGTGCTTTGTAATAGATATAATCCAATTACAACACAGGCATCGTAAAGGCACATTCTGTAGCTTCAATAGCTCAAAATCAATATGGCTCTATAGGCCAGTCACGATGAATATTGTATTACATCAAATGAGAAATAATTTTTCATCACGCCTGAGATGTGGATGGATGGGATAGCCAAATCATTTGGCACTCTACCGTTTACGGACTCACGTCAAAACATTTTTTAGTTAATGACAAGCCTTTCAAATTTCGATAAGGAACAAACATACCCACTCTGTTTCTAACCAAATCCCACTCAGTGCTTCGCATTGAAGTCCCCACACCGCACGTCACCCCATAAAGCCACCTGAACTCCACCCGTTCCCGGGCCCGGCTGGCCTCTCTGCATTTGGGCCGGACCAAAAGGGTCTGGTCCCCTGCCGCCCCCAACCGAGGTCTCCACCGCTCTGTGGGTCCGCTGTCGGGGCGAAATCTGTGCGAGCGCCTGTTCCTTCCCTTTTATGTCAGGGCCGTGACAGGGTGGTGTAGACGGGCTGCTCCCAGTGGGTGGGGCTGTGGGACTGCGGCACGCCGGACGGGTCGGTGATGGCTGTGTACAGGGGCCTCTGCGAGGGGCCCATGTAGGAGAAGGCTGAGTACAGGCCCGAGGCCTGGCCGGAGTGGGCGTAGTAGGAGCCGCCGGCCTGGTGCTCGGCGTACTCTGCAAACGGGGCCCTGGACGTCAGCGCGGGGAACGCGGAGCTGTAGTGGGGCAGGCCGAGGGAGGTGTAGGTGACGTTGGAACCCACCGCGGACGCGTCGGCATAGTGCCCGCCCGGGCCGGCCTCGCTCTTGATTTGGGCCTTGGAGGGCTCGGGGCCCAGATGCTGGTGCTGCTTGGACAGCCAGGAGGCTGGGTGCCCGCCGGCCGCGGCCAGGGTCGACGAGATGCCATAGGCGTAGACGGAGGACCCCGCCGAGCCTCCGGTGCTCGGGCCTACCCCGGCGTGGCCGTTGGGAGGCAGGTACTGGTCGAACTCATTCACGTCGAAGGGCTCCATGTTGGCCATCACCTCGTGGCTGATCTCACCGATGTCGACGTTGCCGAAATCGATGTGCGGTTTGCCCGAGCCGGACCCCGAGCCGCCCTCCGCCCCTGCCCCCATGCCCCCGCGGGGGCCTCCCTCCCGCTTCCCGTCGCCCGGCTTCCCGGCCTGGAGCTCCGTCTTGGGCGTGGTCGGGGGCGTGGGGGGGCTGTGGCCCTGACCTGCGTGGGGACAGTGCGCAGGGACGTTAGAGCAGTCGCAGGGCGGCGCCGGGGAGCGCGAGGCCGAGTGGGGCCCCGGAGCCTGTGGCCTACCTGCAGCGTGCGGGTGGGGTCCATCGGACAAAGGGGAGCCCGCTCCGTCAGCGTGGGCGGCCACATCCAGGTGGAGGCTCTTGTAGTGTGTCTGGCTGTGGCCCACCTCACCCTCCGAGTGGCCGTCGGCGTCCGAGCCCGGCTTGCCGTTCTTGCGACGCCGCGGCTGGTACTTGTACTCTGGGTAGTCCTTCTTGTGCTGCTTCCTCAGCCTCTCGGCCTCCTCAATGAAGGGCCTCTTGTCACTCTCGTTCAGGAGCCTGGGGAGAAGGTCTTTTAAATACCATGGCAACGTTAACTTTGTGCCCCCCCCGTACTAACGCGGTGCCCCCTTAGGACCAACCATGAGGGCCGTATAATTCCAGGGGTTTTACCAGGGCTGATGTGCTTTTTGGAGAGAGGTGATAACATTTTCATTTTCATTTTATTTTTCATTTTTATTTACTGCAGCCTACAGTCGGAAGCTAAAATGTGTCGCCCGCAAACCAGAGAGGGAACCGTTTGTTGTGATGCGACTCAGTTCACTGTTGAAGTCGTGGGTACACAACCAGAGTCTGAACATAAAGGAGATCTACCAAATAAGGATTCTTTTTCTATGGGTTGAGGCAGTCAGTTTGCGTTTGCTTGTGGAAACTATATCTGTATACTTTTGAAAGGAGAGGGCAGATTTTGGAATCCAACATTTGAAAATCATGCAACAAAAAAAAAAAATATGGGGCTTTAAATGTGTAGATTGGTTCACGGACATATTGTGTGTAAAATAAAAAAACATTTACAATGATTTCTTAATGAAAACATGCCATTCGGTGTAATTCAGTAAGTGCTGATTCTCTGTAGCAACACGTATCATTCAGCCTTTCGTTATCCGGACAGCGGGGTCTAAGATATTATGTGAGACGTGCATGTATACTAAGTGATAAAGACATCTATAATCTCTCATTCCTGTCTTTAATTATGAACGCGCATTTTGGTTCCAGACCACCCTGTCTACATTCTAGATGAACGTGATTTAAGTGGGTTAAGTGTAGGGCTCATTCCAGTCACTATGCTGATTTTTTAATGTTATTTTACCAGGTACGTGTTCAAAAAAACACATCCGTATTCACAGCAACAACCTGGGAGCAATTAGGGGTAACGGTCTTTCTCCAGGACGGGACGACAGGGTTTTTCACATTGTCAACATGGGGATTAGGACATACGACCGTTTGTTAACGCTCTGATCACTAGGCTCCTCTGAGACCGATTTGTTTGGGGTATTCGGTTAGCCTACTGTGTTACATATTGTACCAATTGTTTCAGATTTGTTTTACAACATAATGTGGGTGAACTATGAAAAAACATTTCCCCATTGCCTATAATTTCCTAATGAAGTCATGCCATTTAGTGTAATTCAGTTGGTGTAATTAAGTAAATGCCGATTCTCTGTCGCAAGACACTTCATTCAGCCTTTCCTTAATATCAGGTCCGTGGTGTCTGAGATATTGAGTGAGACCTGCTTTCCGCTGTTGTGAAAATTGACTAAACTGTAATGTTAGCAACATTGAATTTCAATTGTCCTTAGAAAACATGTAACTGGTGTACAAACAACTGAATACACAAGGCTGAATACACCTGAATGCCATCTGTACCATCTTCTTCCTTAAATTGAAATGTCTCTGTTGGAACTCTGGTCAAGTTGGTGAAGTCACTAGTGTAGTAAAACGGAGGATCACAGGTTTGTGTCCAATGAGATTCTGTCAGAAGCTAAACTGTTAGCAGAAGCACGTTGATGTTGGTTTCATTCGCTTTTCACAAAAACTGATGTTCCCACTAAATTCCCCAATTGAGTGTTCTGTTACCTCCTAGCTGCATCCAAATCAGTAACATCGGTCACTGGTTTGTGATCTCATAGACAGATGAGCTGGGGTGTCCAACATTAGAAAGGTTGGAGGCTCAATTGGCTCTAATTACCTAACCATCAATGTACAATTGCTGTGATGGCTATTACAGGAAAGAAGAATGTGTCCTTATTTCACTTGCATTGTAAATTAAAAGTAAAAAACACATCTCCACTCCATTTTGTTTCTAGTGGTTGCCCGCATAAATTAAAATGGGGGTTGGCCTGTGTGCGTTTTCACAAACAGATCAAATATAGGTCAACGTCATTAACTGGGGGCTACTACACGTGCACTAACCACGATTATCGACCAAAGTGAACGTGCAAGAGAGGAGAGCGTTGGTTTGTGTTGTTGCTGTAATTCACCCAACTTCCACAAGATGGCAGGAAACTTGGGATGAACCCTTTAAAAAGATCCTGTCACTCTCATCTAAGCACACACACAAACACGACGATTCCCTATTTCTCTAACCCCTAATCCTAAAACGAATCCAAATTGTAACCCAACCCTAACCTTAACATGAATAATCAAACGTTTATGCCTAGATTGAACCTAACCCAAACGCCTTTACCTAACCCCTAAACATAAACTTAACCCCAATTCCAACACTAACCCCAATGTTTTAACCTAACCCCTGACACAGAAATAAGACATCATTTCTCATTGTAAAATCTGCGAAAGATATTCTGGCCACCAAATTGTCAGGTTTTACTGTCTTTGTCAACAGAAATGTTGTTTACATAATTTTCTGTGTTGATATATTAGTTTCAGTAAAGATGGATAGGCTTTGCTTTAAAAAAAAAAAAAATCAATAATTGCGGAAAGACTAATGGCAAGCACTGTGACAACCAACCCTATTCACAACGGCTTTAAGAAGTGGAAGGTCTACCGCACTGTCTGATCACATCGCAATATTGGAATAAGATGTAAACACCATATATATATATTTTTTTAATGGGCTTTTAACGTTGGATCCTGATTGTGACAGAGAACACGTTTGATTTGAACGTGTGTAATACTGGATGTTGTTAATGAAAGACGCGCTATGTCTTACCTCCATAGTTTCCCAAGAGTTTTGCTGAGCTCAGCGTTGTGGAGATGCGGATACTGGTCAGCTAGTTTTCTCCTCGCCGCCTGCGCCCACACCATAAAGGCGTTCATAGGCCTTTTCACGTGCGGCTTGCTTTTGCTACCTGAGTTTACGCGAACAGGCATGGGCACAAGCGTCCAGTCATAGCCGTTCAGCACCTGACTGACTGCCTCGCGGATACCAATGGGGAAGCGGTCGTCGTCTTCGTCAGACTTGATGGAAATCCCTCCGGCCACACTGGATGCATCTTCGCCAACCGCTTTCAGCTGAGGCTGCGGACCCGACATGGGTGAGTTTCCTTCGGCCGCGGCACTGGAGGAGTGACTCGGTGATAAGGAGTGACCGTCGTCCGAGACCCCGGGACTCATTTCAACCTCAGATAAACTCTGCTCCTCTCCCGACATACTTTTCTCTTTTCCAAGAAAACTTCCTCGCTCAGGGGAGTAAAAGGTGTTCAACTGGGCCTTACCCTATCTATGAAGAAATATATCAGGAAGACAAACTGTGCCTGTTTAATACTTTTAAGGATGAATTCTGTCACTCGAGGTCCCCTTTATATAAATTCCCAGTCAGTCTCTACTCTGAGCCTCCGTTCTAAAATTCTGTTCGGATTCCACATCAAAGTTATTTCCATCCGTGTTGCAGGTATCTTACGCTGAGCGTGAATTATAGATCCCAGTTTAACGGTTGATTCACACCTCTTGTTCCTTTTGACCACGTTCTCCTCTCCCTCTGGTGTCTGAAAATTATATGCCTTCAGTTATATCCTGCCGAAGAAATGACAAGTATTAGAAAACAATTCCCATGTGATGTAAAGATTTCGAACCAGCTAGACCTTTACCTTGGAGCTTTATTTCGAATTTCATACAAATTATGGATAAACCGTTACAAATCACCCTGTTTACTTAATACGTTTGATCAATAACATAATAAAATAGGAAAAATAGCAGAATACCAATAAACAGTCCAAGTCGAACCTCAAAAGTGGAGTCGGTCTGTTATAGCCCAAGCCTTGCTGCTGCTAACAATACTGTTTAACGTGTGGTCATTATTACAAGCTCCCAGGGGAGAAGTTGTTGAAATAGCAGTGGCCCGCACCAGCACAGGACTTCGATTTATGCCACGAAGCTCAGCGCTAAGATAAACATGGGCTGCTGCTGGAAATACAAACCGCGGGTAGGCTTATGCGTGTATGCATGTGTGAATTGGACACTGCCTGTTTGTTAGTATCGTCTATGGGCCTATATGGCCTACATATGGGGCCTATTGAGTAGTGTTGGCCTCCAGTCGACGCCCTCTAGTGACGGCTGACACGACCTTGAAGATTTGATTAAGCGAACTTGTGAACTTTAATTACACGAACTATTTGTTTTGGTCTTCGACTCCTTCGGTGAATGAGTCATATTGTATTACATTCATGGTGTGTTTCACTGTTGAGGCCGATTTGATCCATTATTACAAGTAAGACACTCATGCCGCATTATAACAGCATTCGCGGGACCGTACCACATCCTCCAGCCAGATCTTGAGTGCACGGTCACAATGCTTTTTGCCGGTTCGCGCGTTAGCTGGTTGTTCCTGTTAGACCGTTATGTTGGTCCTTATGGGGAAAAAGCATGCGCTCAACATCTTAGTATGCCTAAAACTCAATTAATAGATCGCTTTTCCAGGATTTATTGCGTTTGTGATTAACATGAAATGAACATGGTCATCCGGATTTAAATAATTATGAGTCCGTCTGAGGGTATTCTGTAGAAGAGTATTTGTAAAGGAAGCAAGAGACAAGGATTTATGGAAAACTCAGATATCGTTGCGCTTGCTCTTCTCAACCGTGAATCTGAGTATCACGAAACAATTTGTAACTTCTCTGTAGCAAATTCCTAAAAAAAACATAATGTGTTTCCAAACAGCAATTGTTTCAGCATTATTTGTCAACATATTGTGACTTGGAATATAAGTTTGAAACACATTTGCAAATGTATTCAACCCGTACCATTGTCTATTTATTTTAACAAGTGTGGCAAATATTGTAATTAGGATACAACGTCGACTTAAATACAATGGATCGATGTAAACAATGATTATTCTAGCATTGTTTACATTGACAAAGCATTCAAGTATAAAATGTATGTATACCTTTGAAATACCTTTGTAAAAACGTAAGATCTCTCCAATTTCAGAAAAAAAGCGTTGGCTGGGAAGCACTTCCTACTGCAGAGTTGGTCTACAGCTGATATACTGTACGTCACTGACTAAGGCCATAAATAGATTCACTGCGGCATGGTCATTCTAAAAGGTGATTCTTTCTGGGCAAATGTAATTTAACCATATTTATAATTTTTGATGTTTAGGATTAACATTAACAGCGATTGTTTCAATTCAATCCAATTTTGAACAAGAAATAAACAATAAATATTGTCTTAATCTTTCAAGTCATGGTTTATTTTCAATTTATTCTTCAAGGTAATAATGAATACATTATTCTATTATTACATTACCTACGTTATAAGTTTCCATCTCGACCAAAACAAATCCAAGTTTAAGAATTTAGACTTATTCATGTATGTTATTTATATTGCATTTAAAAGTTGAAATTCTAGAACTTTTTTAATTAAGATGAAGACATGAATCCAAACTAAATTCTTACTTATTGGACAAACATGCATATCGAATTATGTTTGGTTGTCAACACAACAACATTTTAAAATGTGTTTCCTGCCTTTACAATTCCATCTGTGCATTGATGAATTCATATTTGTTGTAATTCCACAGTGTTTAACACGGATTTAGGTTCTAAATGCTAATATTGGGTGTAATTTTCATACATAAATAAACAGATTACTTTTGTAATACAGTAAATGTAAGATTACAGCAACATTTGATTACTTTCACATCCATGGATCCTATGTAATAGTAGAAGAATAAATGCAAGGTCACATCTGACCTGTGGGGAGATTTCATAATACTTTATATATTTTAGCGGAAGACAACATTGATCACTTGCATGTAAATTTTAGCTGCAGATGTCCAGATGTGGTTGTAGTGCAAGACAAAAGTGGTGATTTCTTTTTTGCATAAATACAAAATATATGACATGGTATTCCCATTTGAACATTTTAGTCTAGGCGTTAGCAGATTGGCAGATATAATATATGAAAGTTGAAGTTTTTCCTTTGGAATCTAATGTTGATTTTAGTTTGTAAGTAAAACTTGAGAATCCGACAAACTTCAGACCATGTTTTGTCATCAACAATTCCAACACAAGGCATCAACCCTTATGAATTAAGAAGCTTTTCTTTATTTTTAATTTAGCTTCGATGTATTGTATTAACGTAGTTCCTCTTGATTAATGTAGTACAATCAAGTGGTCAGTTGGAACGTGTTCATTGATTACATTTAAACAAGTTTGACATCTGAATTACAATGTACCATTACTTTCATCCAACAATCCCACAATAAAACGCGAGGTTATCTAGAATTAGGCCCATATCTAATTTGGAGTTTTAAGAGGTAGCATATTCAATGCGCCTGGCACTAACAGCTGATAAGTAATGATCACCAGAACTCATCCGCAGACAATACCAAATGTATAAAATTGTTGACTTACTTGTATACTATGGCTAAAGTCAGTATATTAAGAAAACACACATTCATTATCACACGTAGTCTGTGAGTTCACTTAAAACAAATTGGTGGAGCAAACGTCCAACCTTCGGGCGTCTGCATAACTGCCTTATAATGGAAATGTTTCGTTTTGTACAACTATTTAAACCCCTACGTGCATATGTTTTCCGCTCGTAAAGAGTGCTATTACTTCTATAGACATGCTTAAGAATACATCATTTTAAAGTCTAGTTATAATGTACATTTTCAGTACAATATATGTATATATATATTGTTTATATCCAAAACATCCCATGCATTAATCTCGTTTTAATGCAGGGATGTTCCAAACTACACAACAGGTGTAAAAGTATACAGACATTTTGTAGGTCCAAATTTTAATATAATTAATAATCATTATCTTCACTTAATATAGGCCTATCATTAATTGTTTACAGAAAGGTATAATGCCAGGGTAGTGGCCTTCTAACAGTGCAATTGAAATTATCTTCTTGGATAGATTATTTTGACAAACGTATGAATGAGAGAAAGAGAGAGTAAGCATGAGACAGGATAGTTTTTCAAAAGCTAAGCGCCTTACTTCCAAAATGATAAAGGAGGTCGCCCGCTTAGCACGAGAGTCCGTGTGTTCCCAAGTTTCCAAAGTGACGCTGGCGCTCACTCCCCAGCCCCCTCGCTTCCACTGACCATCAATGAATGCCTGCTCTGTGTCGTGCGCCGGAGCTTAAAGAGCTCCGTTGTGTGAGGAAAGAGAAATAGTGTAGAAAAAAGTCTTAAAGGAGAACGAACTTACATGGGATTCAACGCCAGGCATCGTTGTGATTGGTCGTCCTTTATTTTTCTCGGTTTCCTACAGGGCGGGATCTCATTGTCGAACATACATATTATGCGTGGTCAGAAATATTCGATCCTATGTCGATTTCGAGACTATGGAAAGACCATTATTTGAGGAAAATGTGTGTGATATCATGTTAAGCCTTAGGTTTGATATTTTTTGTTCCCTCATTTGATGATAACCGACGCCACAACAATTCTGATGTGTAGGAATTAACATTTCACATCTAGTAATCAGTTCTCTTATTACACTACAAGTCGAGTACTCTTTTCTATTTGCGTGATGACAGTCATTAGGTAACCTTGTACTCCAGTGGGCTAAGTCAGTGTCACACGGAGTTAATTTCAAGAAATCGTTTTTGAAGCACAAGTACACAACTCATAAACGTAATTGTTGGATAAAATCAAAGAAAATTCTGGTACCATGTCAAATACAGTGTTGACATGTATGTAAAGTTCGGGTTTAATACTCAGTATTAACGTTTATATTTATTAAACAAAACTGAAACATAACAAAACACATATGTTGAGGCTTAGAAAGAGAGTACTATTCAGAGATGCTCTATTTACAGGGGCACCTGGGAAATTAAGCATACTGTATAGTTTATAACAACATGTATTTATCTTTAGACTGATCCTCAACTAGACCAAGGTGTCAACTTTGTCATTGACCAGGTTTGGATGTATGACCTGCTGTTAGCAGGTAATGTCTGCCTCTTTAACAGAAAGATAAAAAACACATAGGAGTATAATTATATAATAATTGTATATATTTGTTCGTGGTTAATTCATGTTTCAAAATGCTACCGTTAAAAGAGTGGGCACTCACGTGACCGCCAGGTTGAGGTTTATTTTCTGTATCAAAGAGTCTCTAGAGATCGGTGTGAGATTACATTATTAAGATGTTCGGGAATCACTAGAGGGAACATGACTGAAGTCATCTCAAAAGACACCTTCAAACTATGAAGTCTATTTTTGTGTTTCTTTGATGTACTGTATATAGACTGTAATACGGTAAAATAGCGTAATAAAACTTCATTTTTAGGGGACCAGGCGCATGCAGAGGCTCAAGCCCGGTTGCTATATGTTGAACTTTCCAGTTGACACGTGCCAGTCCGTCTCCTTGACGCATGTCATGTTGTTCGACACATCGTCCATCCATGTGAGCCAACAAATCACTCCAATGTAACTTTCCCAGTTACAGTGTGTGCTCCTCAAATGCTCTGCGTACGGCCCAAGGACCAATAGGATCAATAGCACTTGTATCTATTGATATTGAACGTAATATCACTGCTGATATGTTCATACTGAACATAATCACTTTTTCAAAGTAGTTACATGTTGGGTAAAATACAATTATCTTCATCAATTTACCAAGAGCCAGTGGCAAACTGAATGGGAGGCAGCACAGGACACTGTGCCCACACTATCCATGTATTAATACAACCTAAAAAATATGATTTTATTGTTTAGTTTTGTTATTTTAAGTCAAAGATTTTCCATTTCACCAATGAATGATTCTTAAACGCATTAGTTGATTGCCAGGTAGAGTTCATATCATAGAGCTTATATGTCTTTGTTTACAAGAAATATGTTATTGCCTAAGTCTACAAATACAATTGAGTAGGTTTATATTTCCTCTCAGGCTGATAACTAATAAGGCGACATTTCCTAGTAGTATTCTTTGCTATGCCCTGCTTCTGTCATTGCAAATTACAAATGTCTTAAGCCATATTTAATTAGCAAATATTTTAGAAAGTATTATCAGAAAATCTGTTTATATCTGCAAAATATACAGTCAATCCGTCAATTTACCTGTCCAAAAATGGTGGCATCTTTTTATTTCTGTTAACAAATCCACAGGCACAACGGCTGTTCTAGGCTTACGTCATCACGTGAATCCTACATCGTCATCAACACAAAGTGAGGAAGAGGTTGATCTGATTAGAAAGAGAGGGAAGGGCGTCCTGCACCTATTACACATGCGCTGTAGGACGATCGGGCCTACAATATTCAATCCAGGGTAGGTCAATTGATTTCGATTGAAATATTATTATTCATCGAACACTGTTACTTTATGCTCTGTGTGAGTTTTTTTTACTCACTTATACAGAACACATATTTTAAATCGATCCGAATTAGGAGGAAATAGAAAGCAGGAACGTGGGAATTGCATGGACCGAACATACACAAACACATGCTGTTCTTTTCACAATGACCGCTTGTATTTGCTTTTTCCAACACGATCCCCCATCCAAAGTATCACTTATTTTTTCATTATCCATGAATGTTGACAGTGATAAGAGAATTCGTCCATGACTGAATCTCTCTGTCTCATTCTCTCTCCCTCTCTTGCCCTTTCATTCCCTCTCCCCTCTTTTCTTTGCGCCCTTTGTTTTATCTCAGGTGAATTGTAATCATGTGATCAAACGAACAACCCCCCCTTCCATTACCCACTTAAATGAAAAAATGAAGAACAAAAACCAGTTCTGTCTATACAAAAATAAAAGAGAAAAAGTCGTGTGTCTCCATTCAGTTAGGTTCTTTCTCTGTCGCAGCAAACGCGCATATAGGGAAAAATTCTCCAAGAACGTTACATTGCCTATGGATCTATGTCACACTGTCCAGCTCTGGATAGGGGGACACTTAAAATGCAACACGGATGGACTGTTTGGTCTTTCAGGATTTGTGGCCTGGCCCGCGCTTTGATGTGAGTTTTTTCTGATTGTGATGTAATGCATATTGGGACAGCATCTGCATCTGAGGGTGCTTGGAAAAAACTAAAGACGAGCATATTGAAACTTTTTTCAATATGCTGTCGAACTCAATAATAAAAACGTAATGCTCTGGTTGGTGTGCTCTTTAAAATGAAGGACCTAGCATTTGCGTCCAAATTTCAATATGCTGTAACGTGTGATGACCCTGCTTAGGCGTCTGGGTTAAAAGATCGAGCATCAACTGATCGCATAATGCTAAACTTGTCTTATCAAGCGTTACGTTATGTGGTCTAGTAGACATCTTTTATAATTTTAACAAAATATTGATAAAATTAGGTGTAGGAACATGTATGCTTATATGAAATTTAGTTCATGGCCCTATTGAAAATATTGAGCTATTAATTTATTGTGTAAAAGTCGGGTATTGGTGTGTAGGGTATTATATTTGGTCAAATGAAGTTAAATATGATGATTTGGTTTTAAACGCTTACTTTACGCTTTCTCTCACTCTTTACGTATAAATATGCATATGTAATTTATATCATATAGATATTTCTTGCTTTTAACGAAAAGTTAATGTTCTTGTGAAAATAGCTTTTCAAGTTCAATATCTGCGTGCATTTTACATTCAGCTTATGCATCATATTTGTTTTACAGTAAAGGAATAAATCATATTTGTTCAGATGTACGGTAACAACATTTTTACGATTAATGTAGCCTATATTGAGTTAATTTATTGTCCCAAAAAGAAAAAGAAAAAGAAAGTCTGCAAACCAATCATTAGAAGAAACATACTCTTAAATTACCTATTTTATCAGAATTATAGAGGAAAGTGATGTAAATTAATATATTAGTCATAACATCATATGCATTTTTAAACTAAATAATATTTTTTATACTTATGATATTACATAATATAAATGTATTTTATTACTTCAAATTATATAATAATTAAAAGCATGTAACATGGCAAATTTATGCTGAAAGTCATATTATCAGATACATTTAATATAAAATATTATTTTCCAAATTCTAGGAATGTCTGAATAATTTTTTAGTAAAACGTTTAGGTAATGTGCTTCAAGATGATTTAAGACAAACACATTATCCATACATTATCCATGTGCTTAACCTTTTGATAAATCAGCATCCAACTTGGTTTAAATCTTTAAGAAATTATAATATGAGCACATCTTTGCAAAAATCTACTTTGTTTGGTTAATTTCACGCAATGGGTACATTTGTGAATGTGTTGATACTTATGGATGGAGAAAATAATCAGGGATTGAAGATAAAAATATTATAATTAGTGGAAATCATTAATATGCTTTAATCTAAATTATCTAAATGAACTGAAACACATCTATATTTGCCAGTTGTTTTACTTGGTTAGTTTGAAAATAAATATTAAGCAGTCATGAACATCAGACAGTGGGGAAATCAGCTGTGGTGGCAGTGACTACAGCATGTGACACTGATGACGTTGTTTGTCGTGCAGCCGAATATTTTTGTGAAGGGTCCAGTTACGACTCAGGCCTTATGACCAGAGGGTCACCCTTAAAGCGAACACTAATGTGGGCCTCATGATCCTGTGGCTGGAACACTACTGGAGGGGGTTCTTCCATCAGCCTGGTCACAACTGGGACAGAGATCAACAACACCCTGTGAAACTTCACTACACCCGTTTTCCAATAACGCAGGACAACGCAAGAACAAACCAAGGATTGAGAGAAAAAAGGACTTTCTGTAGTGAATGTATTTATAATCATTGTGCCTGCGAGGAAATGGTTGCCCTTTTGTCTGGGCTGTGGAGCTGGCAGAGAACAAAATCCTGGGGGAATTCTTGCATTCTCATAAAAGGGGAGAATCTGATAGTGATACAGGCCTAGAGCTATAGAGGAACAGAGAGGTCAGTGGTAGAAATGCCTGGACTTGGTGTAATGATCTCATCATTTCTGATGGGCTGGGGAGAAATCTGTTGCCATTCCCTTTAATTAAATACTTAGTAAACGCAGGAACCTCAACATAATCATGTTCCTTATTTTACAATAAGCAATATTAATCGCTGCCCGAATTTCAGTGGACAACTGGGACAAATGCGAAACAACATCTCATACTAGAACAATACTTTTATTTAGAAATAGTGGCAAATAAAAGAGGAAAGTTAACCTCCAACTAATTTCTATTCTATTAACTTTGTTCCTGTTCGGCTTTGTTACGCATATTTGGAATTCATTAAAAAAGTTACAGATGGCTAAATTGAAAATATTGTTCTTGTATAGTTTGTTTGAAATGTACAATTCTGATAAGTGATAATGTTGTCATCCCAGAAAGTTGTATGTTGACTGTGGTAACAGTGGTAAATGTACCCCTTTCATATTATAATGAACAGTCTCTCTTTTCTTATTAGAATTTCCAAAACACTTATTTTAACCTTGCACCTCTCTTACAGTGGCACAGAATCAAATAGATTTCCTTCGCAGTAGATATGTCAAAGCTGTTGCTGACATCTCGAGGGCTTTGATCATTTGAAGGGCTGGCTTCTGGTCCAATTGGATCACAAATGAAACCGCCATTACTGCCACGTACGTCAGTAGCAGGTGTACACCAGCACTATGTCACTCATTCACTTTGGATTGAGCGTAGATTCCTGGTCCTTCTGATGTCCTCGACTTCCCATTAACACGGACACTTCATGCCATAGAGCCAACATTTAAAAAAGGCAATGCTTCAAGATAGATTCCTCAAACGTACTAATCAGAAAATGTGTAAACTGACTGACTGATATACTTCACAACAACACCTCACTGGTTGTAGTACATCATTCTCAAAACCTATTAAAATGTCAGCCCATCTTCAAAGATTTTATAAAAAGTAATTCCGCATTCCAAGAGACCTCCTGACCTTCCCTTTCTTTGCACCCATCTTTTTAATAAATCCATGCAGCTGTGCAGCGCTTAAATAGGTCCCCCCTTGAGTGTCTGTGGCCCGCAATGAATCCTGTCTTTGTGTTCCTACCACTGAATTTACTATTCTTTTGTCCAAACCACCCATCAGCCCCCCACCCCCCCCACCCGCGCTTCCCTACCCCAAATTCGCTGGTGGTGGTGGGGAGGACTTGGTTGGTTGGGTGGTAAATGGTGGGGGACCAGAACTGGGACTGGGTTCCAATGCAGCTGGGGCGTGGGGTCTGGTGTGGAGGCGTGGGGGCTTAGCTGGGGAGACTGGAGAGATGGGGCAAGGAGGCAAGAAGGATGGTGTGTGGCGTGCTGGTGAGAAGGGGTGTGGGTCACCGCAGTGCAAGGACCATGAATGGTCCATTGTGTGTCTGGGTTTCATATCTATACTAGCTGGCCAAAGGAAAGAATCTAGTTACTTCAATTGTGTGAGGGAAACATCTAAAGGAAATTGATAGGGCGTCGTGGGGTTAGATTCTGAGGTAGACAGAGAAGGAGTTCGGTTACCTGTCTAATCTCCGGTAGTATTCTATAATCTTCCATTTTGAGAAACCCACTTGGTACCAGGGCCGTTCAACTATAAACAAACTAAAATATGCTGATGATGTGCGTGTATTCATGGCAGGTCACTAAACAGTTATGCACAGAGACAAACTTTTCCAATTGAGTTTTCTCAATGTTGTTGATTTGAATGGAAATATATGACTTTTTAAGGTCAGCGATTGGCAGGTGATGAGATGGTAATAGTCTAAATCTTTGCCCATCTGAAGCCAACTCATGTTGTGCAGTTTTACATATTGTTGTTGTGCAGAACTACATATTTTGAAGCTACAGGGGCCTTGGCTGTGCTTTTGGCCTCGGTAGGCTTAAAGAGTCACGCTCAAATGGGACTTGACTGGCACACCATGTTACTGGAAGTCCCTTGCTGAGAAGAGTATATTCCAGTGTAATGGCCTCCCACAATTGATTTAACGTTCCAGAATATTGTAATATGCATATGACTTATCGCCTTTTATAGGCCACTGGACTCAATAATCAACCCATTTATCTGACATTATAAAACACCTATAATATCGGTCACTCCAAGATAGATGTCGGCCTGGCTCTTTTTGATGTTAAGGTGTCTCATTGGGCTGGTAACATGCCCGCTGTGACGTTGTAACGGTGCTCCCGCTTCGTTACCACTGGTTTAGCATGCAGCATGCGGATGACCGTCGCTTCTCTGTTAGTTTATTGGGTTAATTCGCCTTGTCTGGAGAAATCACCTTGTAATCAGAATTCCATTATGCATAGCTCACTGCGTATCAGGAAACAACTTCTGGGTATTTTTTGCTCTTGACAGCGAGAAACCACTCTTTCTCACCAAGATAATTATTTAGAGTGAAGGAGGAAGATATGGATCAAAACACAAATTACTTTAAAAATATCTACGACTATGTAACAAACCACCTCCCCACATTTAACATTTTTAAAATGCTCCACGTGAACCAAACATCATCAGTTGCCAGCGGTATGATGCTTCTCACTCGGGCAAAATAAGAGGACATATCCATAACAGATAGTGGACCATAGCTTAGGTTTTGCTTAACGCTTAGTGATTATCTATTAAAATGAGTTTAGATCTGACAATCAAATGTAAATGTATTTTCCACTGTATATTTTCAGATTGGAACATTCCATGTCCCGAGTCATCATTCCATGTCTACAGTCTACATCACAGCTGCCGTCTCCTTCCACAGCTCCCCACGACCGTCTGTGCTACTCGGCCTCCACTTTAACACAAAAGCCTCAGCACTGCTGCAGCTGTGGAGACGGGGGGAGTAGTGGGGAAGACCCTCAATGGAGCCTTGTCCCTCGCATCCATTCCCTGTCTCTGTGGTAGAACAAGCTATCACCCGTTGTGGGCCTCCAATCACCACGTTGTGTCCTTTACCCTGCGTCGCCCCAGTGCCGCCCTACAAACTGGGCCACTCATTCTGTTGTTACATGGACTTAGCAATATAGCATAGCAATTGAGCACATATGAGACGAAATATGATTTTCATGTTGCCAACCATCTAAGCCACCACCAACTGTTTTGGTTCATTGTTACATAATGGTACATGGGTTACAATGTAATGGGTTATGTACCACTTGCCACTGGCGGGCAGTAATAATGTAATGGGTTATGTTGCACTTGCCACTGACAGGCAGTACTAACGTAATGGGTTATGTACCACTTGCCACTGGCGGGCAGTAATAATGTAATGGGTTATGTACCACTTGCCACTGGCGGGCAGTAATAATGTAATGGGTTATGTACCACTTGCC
>JACXGK010003083.1:37828-48055 GCA_016801125.1 Novumbra hubbsi | reverse complement strand
GGCCAGTTCGTTCTGTCACAACTCAGGGAGTGGACCCAAGTGCAGACGATGACGGGTGGATATGACAGGGGTCCCGAAGGCTGAACAGCAGGCTGGGGTAATCGTAGTCGGGCAGGCAGAGGTTCGGTACACGGGCAGACTCGGTTGTAGTACAGACGGACGGTAGACGGGAGCAATGGTCGAGATGGCAGGCAGAGGTCCGGTACACGGGCAGGCTCGGTTGTAGTACAGACGGACGGTAGACGGGAGCAATGGTCGAGATGGCAGGCAGAGGTTCGGTACACGGACAATCGAACTAGGAACAGACCAGAACAGAACCGGGAATACAAGGGGGCGGATTGACTTGACGTAACACACAAGACGAACTGGCAACAGGAACAAGGAGACACCAGGGATATATACACCAGGACTGATGAGAACATGGGAGACACCTGGTGGGGGCGGAGACGACATGAGGTAAGACAGGTGTATGGTATCAGGGTGTGACAACCAGACTCCACTTGCAAGTGAATCTTTAATAAACTGTAAATTGTGGTAAAGATTTTTTTTTTCTTACCAGCTTAAATTACAATCCTAGACATAGTAAATTGCCATAATAGTTGTCAAACTATTAAATATCAGGGCTTTGAATCAATCTCTTAAAGCCTCTATTATACCAAAATTGTACTTACATCCAAACTGTTTTTTTAGCCAAACATGACTATTTGCCATGTTACAGATTAAAATGTGAAATTAAATGGATTAACAATGGTACCTTGTTTAAAATATCAACATTTCTAAATGATCAACGCAAAGTTGGATACAATTCCAATTCCACCCACCAGAAGAACCAAAACAAATTATACAACAAATAATATGGCTTAACTCAAATGAAGGTAAACCAATATTCATAAGTAAAATGTTTGCCCAAGGTATCATGTTTGTTAAAGACCTAACTACTAAAGAGGGGAAAATAATTTCATACACTCAACTATCACAAATACACTGAAAGATATGTTCACATCAAGAATACAATCAAGTTGTTGCTGCCTTGCCACTCAAATGGAAAAGAAAACTAATCCGTCTAGAAAGTAAGGAACTACCTGGTCGACCATCAATTAAAAACCAAGCATGGCTAAAAGGGATCAATATCAACCGTAAAATGTATCTGTTCCAACTGACTTTGAAAAAGTTGACTGCAAAACCATATAAAACTCAAATCATCTGAGAGGATATGTTTGATGTTCCACTTCCATGGCATAAGGTGTATGGTGCTGTATATAAGACAATGTGTCATTACAGTTTTTTCAATATAAGTTGTTATTTAGAATTCTGGAAACAAAGAAGATGCTTAGCATATTGAACAATTTGCATTGTGTAGACTCTGTCAGGAGGAAACTGAAACAGTGGAGCATCTCTTTTGCTACTGTCCAATAGCTGTTAACGTCTGGAAGTTCACAAGTGGCTGATGTGTCATGGTATCAATTAGAAATTAATATACAGAAATTGTTGCTAGGTGATCTGAGAGACCATGCTCAGTCAACAGAAAACACAAATCTGCTTTTGGATAAAACATTTATATTCAAAGCTAAGTCTAATGATTCACTACAGTTAACAAAATTCAAGTATTTAATAAAGCATTATAGTTCAGTAGATAGATTTACTACAATTGAAAATAAAAACGTAAGTATATTGGAAAAGATGGTTGCACCTATGGCACCAACGGTAGAGTGTTTGACTGTCACTGGCCATTGTCATTGCTGGGGCTCATACCTTGGGGGATGTCTCGGCATGGCGGTGTGGCCGGCCAATTGATTATTGACTCAAGTGACAATCACTTTAAAAATGGTTCATCCTCCAACCCTTCACATTATGAGTCCTGAAGTGTGGCCAGTGAAGAGGGCTGGTTAGCCAACGACGGGTAAGATCCTAACTGTGATACTGTGACCACCTAAGACAGGCACAGGGTTGCATCTGGTTATGTAATACATGCTTTAAGCACTTACTTGCACAGTTACTGACAGTGTATGGTGTCTTCGGGGGAGCATTAAAACAATCATGCTCCCCTGGCCTGGGAAGGAAGTTGGAGTAGAGAGTCAAGAGAAAGGGGAAACGGAGTAAGAGCCCATTTGCCACCTATGCTGAACCTGTCGGGCCTTCCATGGGTGTGGGCTTCTGCAGCAAGTGCCGGACTGTTGTGTCATGTCAGTATAGTCAAACTATCTTGTGCAGTTTGGCACAATTCTAGGTGTTATTTGTTTTTTAACCCTCCTAAATTTGCATCAAAAATCAATGCGATACATTTCTATTCATAACTCCGGATTGCCTACAGATAGAAGCCTAAGGTTTTTTTTCCCGTTGTAGAGGACAGTTGTCCGAAAGGAATAACGTGTCGAATGTCTATTCTCGCAAAGGGAAAGCCTTCCAAATCTTGACTACAACAACACGAAAAAAAATAAAAAATAAAAAATTGCACGTGTTGCATTTCGATTCATATCTCCGGAAATATTAAAGATAGAAGCCTACGGTTCTTTATAAGTTGTAGGGGAGAATCTTATGCAACGAATAACATGTCGTTTATGTATTTTTGCAAAGTAGAAGCCTTCCATATCTGGACTGAAACCTCTTTGAGGCAATTGTGGGTCGAAAAGCGCACCTGTTACATTTCTATTTATATCTCCAGAATTATTAATTATGGAAGCCCAAGGTTTTTTTCATGATGTAGGGGACATTCAGTTGCAAAGAATGACATGTTGTTTGTGTATTTCTGTAAAGTAAAAACCTTCCAAATCTCGACCACAAAAACACTGTTTTTCATGATGGCAAAGAAGAAACTATTCCTTTTTTCAGGGGTTAATCTGACCTGGATTAAATGATCCATTACACTGATACAGGGATCCTAAATTGTCAATGTTGGTTGATATTGTACAATTTTCGGAAGCAATAATGCAGAATACTTGTATATTATGTTACATGTTCCAAAAATATTTTTTTTGTGTGGTTTTGAACCCCTGGTGATCCATATGTGACATAATCAGCCTTACCTATTGGAGAATACTTTGGCCTTCTCAATAAAAGCAACTACATGTCAACATACGTTTTTTGTATTCTCTTCACATATTGTTAGTAATAAACTCATTAAGTCTTCTCAAACAATGTTAACTACTCATCCTTCTTTCAGTTATGGGGTTTCAGAGTCCAAAATGTAATGGACATCATTCTAAAACAGTGGTCAAAAGGTCAAGGTTCTGACAGGCGGGTTTTGGGTTCCCAAATGACCCAGAGGGCTAGGAGGGTTAATAAAAGAACTAAGGAGTCTTTCTCCTTAGAAAAGAACCGGGTTTGTCTGCTCCACTCCCAGTATCTGGTCGGCGAGCATGTGCTGTGCCTCCTACACCGACCAGAATGAATGATGCAAACTCACGGGGGGAGTAGAAAGGATGTAGAATGATTCCATACAAGGAAAACAGTGCTGTTGAATCACAGTCACATCATTACAGCAGCCACTGTTAGTGTAAAAACAGATACCTCCACCCTTTGTTTTTAAAGGAGAGTTCTGTGTTGTGATCCACTCGAAAGAAAGACTGCCAGCTGCAGCGGCGCAGAGTCCGGTATCAAACCACACAGTCAGGTCACCATAAAACGAAAACTTAATAAAGGTCTCTGTCCCTTCCTGCCAGTAGTTAAAGTTCATCCTGTTTGTTGCACGGCGAACTGTGAGGCGTAGGAGAGGCAGGACCAAAACGCAGGTGCGTTTTTAGAGTTTTTATTTTACTAAGGAGGAGAACAAAACAAAAGGGTGCTCAGTAGCACACAGGTAAATAATAAGTAAAACACAAAGGCACCGAGAACCAGCGCATCCGCTGAATATCAAAAGCAGAGCTACGTGCCAATGCTCCCCACATACATGTAACAATAACGGACACAAGGACAAGACACAGGAGGGAATATGGCATCTCAACAGGTTGCAGCTGTAGGGAATTAGGGAAGGGCGCATTCACAGGACATGGGAAACAGGACAACACAAACGATGATGACTAGAACTCCGGCGACGTCGTGCGCCGGCTCACCACACGCAGAGGTGGGGGCGCGTCCCTAGACGGGGACGTGACAGTACCCCCCCTCCGACGCGCGGCTCCGGGACGACCCGGAGGGCGCGGTGCGGGGCACTCCGGCCGGCGTCAATGGAAATCCCGCAGCAGGGTGGGGTCGAGGACGTCCACCCAGGGCACCCAGCACTGCTCCTCCGGACCGTAACCCTCCCACTCCACAAGATACTGCAAACCCCCCCTCCGACGTCTGGAATCCAGGATGGACTTGACAGCATACGTTGGGATTCCGTCAACGTCCAACGGGGGAGGAGGAGCCCTTGGCACCTCAGAATCGTGAAGGGGACCAGTCACCACCGGCCTGAGAAGGGAAACATGAAATGTCGGGTGAATGTGATATGAAGATGGCAACAACAATCTATACGACACCTCATTTACCCTCCTCAGGACTTTGAACGGCCCTACAAACCGCGGGCTCAGCTTCCGGCAGGGCAACCGAAGGGGCAGGTTCCGCGTGGACAACCAGACGCGGTCTCCAGGTGCGTACTCCGGTGCATCAGCCCGGCGACGATCAGCGGCAGTTTTCTGCCTCCGGGCTGCCCTGCCAAGGTGGGTGTGGGCCGCCTGCCAGGTAGCCCCAGCCCTCCGGAACCACTCATCCACCGCGGGAACCTCGGAGGGGACCGCATTCCACGGCCCCATGGCGGGCTGATAGCCGAGGACGCATTGAAAAGGAGTCTTTCGGGTGGATGAGTGCCGGAGGGAATTCTGGGCATACTCGGCCCACGGCAGGAATTCCGACCACCGCGCCGGTTGGTCCATGCAATACGCGCGCAAGAACCTGCCCACCTCCTGATTAACCCTCTCAACCTGACCGTTGGCCTCTGGATGGAACCCGGAGGTAAGACTAACCGTGACCCCCAACCTTCCTATGAAAGCCTTCCAAACCTTGGAAGTGAACTGGGGGCCCCGATCAGAGACTATGTCCTCCGGGATACCATAATGCCGGAAGACATGAACGAACAGTGCTTCCGCAGTCTGCAGGGCCGTGGGGATCCCCGGCAAGGGCAGCAGACGACAGGCCTTCGAAAACCTATCCACCACGACCAGGATGGTGGTAAAACCCTGAGATGGAGGCAGATCAGTTAGAAAATCTATGCACAAATGCGTCCATGGTCGTTGTGGAGTAGGCAATGGAAGGAGCTTACCTGAAGGTAGATGCCTGGGTGTCTTACTCTGGGCACATATCGAACAAGAGGAGACGTAAGCCCTAACGTCCCTAGCTAAGGTGGGCCACCAGTATTTGCCCTTCACCACTGCGCTAGTCCGTCCCACGCCCGGATGCCCAGAGGAGGGAGAAGCATGAGCCCGCCGTAGGAGCCTGTCTCTCACCCCTTCCGGGACGTAGACGCGATCTACTGGACACTGGGGTGGAGCAGGCTCCATCCGGAGTGCCTCACGAATCGCCGTGTCCACCCCCCACACCACCGGTGCCACGATCCGGTTCCTCGCGAGAATGGGGGAGGTGTCCACGACTCTCTCCTCCGTATCGCAGACGCGGGACAGGGCGTCAGCTTTGACGTTCTTTGAACCTGGAATATAGGACAGAGTCAAACCTGGTCAAAAACAGGGCCCACCTCGCCTGACGAGAATTAAGCCTCCTCGCCGTCCGGACGTACTCCAAGTTGCGGTGGTCAGTAAGGACAAGGAAAGGGTGTTTGGCCCCCTCAAGCCAGTGTCTCCAAGCTGACAGAGCCTTGATCACCGCGAGCAACTCGCGATTACCCACATCATAGTTCTGCTCCGCCGCACTGAGCTTTTTGGACAAAAAGGCACATGGGCGGAGCTTCGGTGGTACCCCAGATCGCTGAGAGAGAATAGCCCCCACCCCTACCTTGGAGGCATCCACCTCAATGATGAAAGGAAGATCTGGATCCGGGTGGGCCAGAACCGGAGCCGACGTGAACAGGGTTTTCAGAGAGGTGAACGCACTTTCTGCCTCCGCAGTCCATCGTAGCTTAGTAGGCCCACCCTTCAACAGTGAGGTAATCGGAGCTGCCACCTGACCAAACCCCCGGATAAACCTACGGAAGTAATTGGCAAAACCCAAGAACCTTTGCACCGCCTTAATGGAGGTCGGTGTTGGCCAATTTAGCACGTCCTCAGCGCGCGATTTCTCAATCTCCACCCCACCAGAGGAAATGCGATATCCTAGGAAAGACACAGACGACTGAAAGAATAAACATTTCTCACCCATCACAAAGAGATCATGCTTCAGGAGTCGCTCCAATACCTTGCGAACGGTGGCAACATGTTCGGCCCGTGTGGCGGAGTGAATCAGGATGTCGTCGATATACACCACAACACCCTGACCTCGCATGTCCCTGAATATGTCGTCCACAAAGGATTGGAAAACAGATGGAGCATTCATCAGACCAAAAGGCATCACGAGGTACTCGTTGCCCTGCCGACCCCAACTCCATCGCCTCGAACCCCGACGGTGGAGTGGGGTGTTCCCCAAGACCTCCCCGCCGTTGGCTTCTTCCAGCCACGATGTTGTCCAGCCGGATCGCCATGGCGATGAGCTCCTCGAGGCCGACGGTCGCGTCCCGGCAGGCCAGCTCCTCCCGCAACCCCTGGTTCAGGCTGCAAACAAACACATCACGCAGCGCGCGGTCATTCCACCCTGAGACAGCGGCCAGGGTGCGGAACTCAACTGCAAAGTCCTGCAGCCTCCTGTTCCCCGGCTTTAGGCTTTAGGCGGACTAGTTTCTCCCCGGCCTCGAGCCCCTCGGGTGGATGGTCGTAGACGCTCCGGAAACGTCTGACGAAGAGATCGTAGTTGTCCAACTCCGGACCGCCTCCGAGCCACACAGCGTTAGCCCATGCCAGGGCTCGACCAGTAAGGCACGCCACCAGAGCCGACACTTTCTCCCTCTCGCTGGGCGGCGGGAACCGGGTGGAGAAGGCGATGTTCAGCTGCAGGAGGAATCCTTGGCAACCCGCTGCTGCCCCTGCGTACTCCCGTGGCAGGTGGAGATTAAAAGCGCCGCTCGGCGGGGCTGGAGGTGGTGTAGGTATGGGTGGTGCCGGATTTTGCAGGTGCCTGGCAATCCTATCCACAGCGTCTCCCAATCAAGCCAACATTGCCTCCTGTTGGACCATCCTTTCCTCAAGAGAGGGGGGTCCCGTCGCACCTGCTTGGTCCATTGGTAAAGGTCCGTTATTCTATGAGGCGTAGGAGAGGCAGGACCAAAACGCAGGTGCGTTTGTAGATTTTTTATTTTACCAAGGAGGAGAACAAAACAAAAGGGTGCTCAGTAGCACACAGGTAAATAATAAGTAAAACACAAAGGCACCGAGAACCAGCGCATCCGCTGAATATCAAAAGCAGAGCTACGTGCCAATGCTCCCCACATACATGTAACAATAACGGACACAAGGACAAGACACAGGAGGGAATATGGCATCTCAACAGGTTGCACCTGTAGGGAATTAGGGAAGGGCGCATTCACAGGACATGGCAAACAGGACAACACAAACGATGATGACTAGAACTCCGGCTTCGTTGCGCGCCGGCTCACCACACGCAGAGGTGGGGGCGCGTCCCTAGACGGGGACGTGACACAAACGCACATTGGAGAGAATAATTCCAGGTAGCAGTGTGCGACGTCCACATTTGCGAAGACCCATGAGCTCAGCGGCACGTTTCCCTCTTCTCCGTCGTTTAGCTGCATAAACAAAAGTGAGGCACCTTTGACTAGAATATCTAATAATTCCACTGATGTTAGCAGGAATGTAGGAAATAAATCCAGCAGTGCTCCGTGACACACAGTCAGGTCAATCAAGGTGTGGATAGAGGACCACCAGATCAAGACCCTTTCATGGCCAGCCTAATCTCCAGAACTGAACACCATTGAAACTTCTGAAAGTCGAGCTGCTAGAATATTTTCACCAGGGCGAGAGTATGCAGAGACGGATGAAAGTTTTGATTTCCACCAAATATTTATTTCTGGACTCAGTTAAGGTAAGCTAAGTTAAACATTATTATTGTTGTTAAAAAATATATATTAACTTATTTTCTTTGCATTATTTGAAGTCTGACAATACTGCATACTTTTTGTTATTTTGACCAGTTGTCATTTTCTGCAAATAAATGCTCTTATGTCAATTATTATTTGGAATTATGAGAAATATTGGCAGTAGTTTATAGAATAAATCCAAAATGTTAATTTGACCCAAACACACACCTTTAAATAGTACAACCAGAGATACTGATAATTCTTTTAAGTTGTCAGCACATGTAACAAAGCAACATCATGCTGCAGTAAAAATTGTAAGGAAGGAAATGTGTGAGTAGCAAGACAGAAACTAATGTTCAGAGAATGTCAGAACAAGTATACTAAATTCCAGTTTGCCAAAAAGCAAACAATCAAAACAAACTTCAATGTGAACACATGCTTTGTATATATTGTATTTTATGCCTTGTAATTGTAGTTATTAAAAAATATGAATTGGCTCCAATATGACTTATTACCTGTAAAACATGCTTCCTAAAATATAAACCAAAGTGTCAGACAGTATGTTGAATAAAGTAAAATGATTATTGTATTTTCTCACCTTGTTGGCTGATCTTTTTACTTTATTCAAGCATTTTGTCCTTTTTATTTTTTTTGGCAGTGTTACTATTCTAAACTGTTTCAATTTTTTTCCAAGTCTGTTTCCATAGTCACAAGACCCCACCTTCCTCCATCACTGCCACAATGATGCCTCAAAATTACAAAATTCAGGGTCACAATGACAATGCAGAAATCCAGCTCAGTGAACCTGAGTCTGAAAGATTGACACTGAATATACACTGTCTGTTCCTGGTTCAGCACTTCTCAAATTACCAAAATTAACTTGGACTAAGAAATAGTGTGAACTCCAACACTACTAATATAAGAATTTTTCAGACCTTTGATAAAAAAAAAGTGTTGGCCAAAATAACCTAATATTGTCTCAGTAAGGAACAATTATTCACCAAACGTGTTTAAAAGCGATATTCTTTACAGTTAAATTAATTACTTGCAAATATCGTTAGCGGTACCAGGGTAATGTCTCCCAGCCCTCTTGTACTGTCTACTGTCACTCAATAGTATACAGGGCCTTCTAATTCTTAACTCTGGGCATTAAAATATTTACGTTGTGACTAAAACTGGCCAATTATAGGTTACTGTACAAGAGTTTGAGGTTTGTGCCGGGTGTTAATATTGCAAATGAAAACAATATGCTGACATTGCTACGTCAAGTTTTAATGAATCCCAGTCTAATACCCAGAATACTGTTTAAAAATTAATAAAGTGAGGTTCATTGTAGAAAAGGAGGTTAAGGTATCACACTATCAAATGTTAACATTTGAACGTTCCCAGAACCTCTTAACTATTTTTTGAAGTAGATTCTTAGTCAAATTTTGTAAAAAACATTCCTACTGAGACATTCCTATTCATAAAACAAAGATTGAATATTCCACTTGTGGGTTGCTCGGTAGAAACTAGGTCGACTGGTGTATTTTCAGGACAAACAACCATAATGTGCTATCTGTCCAACTAGGCCAGGACAGATCAGGCGCTGTAACTAATCATTATTGTAGTTCCTGTGTTTGTTGTTATAGGATGTTAAATTTAATGAACTGATTAATTATTGTCATTTTAAACTGTGACAGCTGCTCCATGTGGCGCAGCATGCCCTCTTCCTCTACGGCGCTCCACCCCGCCGGCAGGAGACCCACCCCACTCACATACCTGCAGCTCATCACCCATTAATACCTGTATTTAAGTTTCTTCCTTGTTTGTTTAGCCCGTTATGGGTTATTGTAATCTTTTTACGACTTTAGAGTGTTGTGCTGCATTCCCCTAACATTAAATTACATTGGTAGTGTCACGGTGTTGTAGTGTGGCGGAACCATACGCAGACATTTTGAATAAATGAAAAGGTGAATTTAATTCAAACACAAAAGACAAAGACTACACAAACTGTAAACGTAAAAAGTAAAGGTGCTGTATAAAAACACAGCAAACAGAACTAAAACTAAATACAAAGAACGTGCAGCGTATCCACATGAGAATGAAGTAAAAGAAGACAAACCGTGAAGTCGTGACAAACACAAACAATAAACCACACCGGGTGTGGCTGTAAAACTAACCTAAGTAGGCTCCCC
>JACXGK010003083.1:0-37728 GCA_016801125.1 Novumbra hubbsi | reverse complement strand
TCTTTCGTTTTGTTTCTTTCCTTTTTTTGCCTCACATTTCTCCTCGCACACCACAAAAACTAAAATGTGTATTAGCCAAATAACATATCTACTAACGCCAACATACTGTATAGGTTTCTTATAAGTGTCACGTCTGATTCCTTACAGCTGTCCCTCGTTACCTGTGTATATAATCCCTCCTGTGTCTTGACTCTGCGTTCGTTGTTTTCATATGTGTCGTGAGTAAGAACTTCTGTGCTGTGTAGCGCGTGAGCTACACCACCACTGTTATTCATTTGAGAAAGAACGGAAGTTGTATTAAAAAACACTTGCCGTGTTTTCAATAGGGAAAATAAACCCTACCTACGAAACTGCCTGCCTGCGTTTTGGTCCACTCCTTCCAACACCCGTCACAATAAGAAAAGACAGAGTATCACAGTAGCACAAATTTTCAAATAAATAAAGATCTAATCTGCTACATCTTCTGGGTTGAAACCATCCTATAATGCGTATAAACAAAATTCTAAATGTCATGGAGTACCCTGTGAGATTAATTTCACTCACCCATTTGGATTTTAATTACTCATTGGCTTTGAACAATAAATAGAGCGAGCGGGGAAACTTCAAAATCACTACGCCACGAAGACACATAAAGACGTCTTTATGTGTCTTCATGACATCTCGACTGATCCAAACCAAACAAATATTTACTGTGGTACAAGTCACAGAAATTGTTAAGGAAGGATAAGGGAGGAATGTTTATCAAAACAGCCTGCTTCATGGCAATGGCCGTCTGATAATATTGGCCTCTTTTAGCAGGATAATGCACCCTGCCACATTGCACAAATTATTCAGGAACGATTTGAGGATTTTTTTTTTAAGTGTCCTCCCTGACTGTCCTTTTCTATGTATTATTTCTATGTATTATGTGTATTATTTAAATGTATTATGACTTTAGACACAGCCCACATGCATTTATTAATTATTACGTATCATTTGTTCTGTTGCAAAGTGTAAGAACTGTGTCCGTCGTGTGTAACTGCCAAAAATATATTTAAAATCTAATAGCTGGCTCTTGACAAGGATTGGAAAACAAAATTTGTTTCTTGTTCTCTAAATGTTTGAATACTTAGAGTTCTACAGAAGTCATGTAAGACAAGAAAAACCTAGTTCTTTAGTTGGTTGAAAACAAGGTTTCTGGATTTCAAAGGATTCAAACTTAAAAATCATACAATGTGATTTTCTGGATTTTTGTTTTAGATTCCGTTTCTCACAGTTGAAGTGTACCTATGATAAAAATTACAGATCTCTACATGCTTTGTAAGTAGGAAAACCTGCAAAATCGGCAGTGTATCAAATACTTGTTCTCCCCACTGTAAATGTGCAATATGGTCACTTGTGTGAAGGACTTATAAACCATATACCTCATTGACAAATTAAGTTTAAAGCTAAACAGTTCTCAAATTAAATGTAACTTCCCACAGGTTTGAGTAATTGGCTATTAAGTATTTATAAACTCCTGTAGTTTTGTGTGTTACGTACCTAACAAAATAACTGGTTGACCCTATCTCGGGAAAAACAGCTTTACCAAATTAGAAAGGAGAAAACTCCGGCCAGTCTGCAGCTGTTTACCTAAAATGAGCATTCTGAAAGTCTGTGACCTAACTGCCTCATACGACACAAACATAATGTCTCCAGTTATTTCCTAAATTGTAGGAAAATGTTCCAACACGTTTTCACTTTGTAATTCTATCTCTAAAATAGTGGTGGTCAGACAACCCTAAATTAAAACTGTAACGTTTTTTGACTACGTCTGTGGTTCTATTGACATCAAGACTGCTCTATTACTAACAATGGAGAATTACTTAAGGTCTCTATTCTCACTTCAGTTGATTTAAAACCCAATTATTTCCTATTTTTAAACTTTAAATGGAAAATATGTCTAGCCTTTACTTATTGTATGTCTAAAATGAAGTATGCTTCTATCGTGTACATTACCACAGACAAACCTTAACAGTCAAATTGAACCCTTACGAACACCCTGTTATTCAATGGGAAACAATAGAGCCCTCCTATAGTGTCTCCCTAGAGGATCTCCCCATTTTTCCATTTATTATGAGTCATAAATAAAGGCCAAATGCAAGACTCTAAATATGAAATTTAAGTTTCACATTTAAAAAATCTGGCATGTTCCTCAGACTATCCGTACCAAGACATGTTATTGTTTTACAACTTAATTAATATTAAATGTTTAACCAAAGGTTAAAATCCTATCCAAATACTCTTCTGTCCTTTTTTTTGTGGACACGCATAGAACGAAAAATACACCTAGCTTCTAGCATATTTTAAAATGGTACTACCCCTGTGAGTTTACAGTAGTGACACACAAGTGTATTAGTTCCCTTCCCCCTCCCAACAGGGCAGAGAGGAACACACACACACTCCAACTTGGCTGTCAAAGAATAGGCTATTGGAATAGACACACATTATCGACGCAACTGATGTGTCTAGCTTGTACATAACATTATGAAACAAAACAGCGATTTTCTTGAATGCCTATTAAAACATCTAATTTACCAAAGAGGTTTTCAAAATAATATTAAATCGGATGAGCCTGGCTTTTAACAAGGAAAGTGATCAGGTTTTCTTGATAGGTTCCAGCTTCCTTCAGTATTTCGGCGCAATACATATATGGAAATACACATTTAGAACTCATAATCAATGATTTTACAAGTTCTGTTTCTGTTGTCAGGAAATCCTCATTCTCAGATTCCTGGATTCCATATTTGAGAGATCTTTGCTTGACTCTGCTCTGAAGAACAGCTCATATTCCAACCGTTTGATCATTCTTTCTTTGTCCTTTGATGCTTTTTCTTCTTGTGACACTCATTCTGCAATTGACCCAGGATCCCACGATTGTGGCATTTTGCTGGTTTGTAACTTTGAGTGTCTTTAGATAGTTTTCCATGACTGTCTTTGTCATTCCATTTCTGAAGTTCTGATAACACAATCAACGACCGGCGTGTTCTTTGTAATTCATCCATTTGAACGTCAGGGGCTGCAGTCCCATTGTTTTCTAACGTTGTTTTTTCAATTAAAGACATAATTTTCTTTACTTCACCTTACTTGTACACTGTTACACACGTGGGAACTTGCTTTCGACTAGCCTAAGTTTTATCACCACATCACTTACTACCCGCCTAGTAAGCACTCGTATACAGTGAACATAAAACCACACTTACTATTACACGTGTACACACACTTTTACACATTTACACATACGCGTCTATCTGCTAACCGCCTAGCAAAGACTCCAGATGGTATGTGAAGGTTTTCACTTCTAAGTATTTTCAAATCACTTACTACCTAGTAAGCACTCGTATTCAGAACGAACTCGAACCCCCTGATTACTCAACATAAATCATATATTTGGATATGTTACTCATGCATGTACTATAACAACATATAACCTGACCATTGGTTCTTTAAAAGGTGTAGATTCTGACTCACCAAACATTGTCAAAGGATGAGGAAAGCCAGCTCCCAAATAGGTGAGCACAGTCAGCAATCTTCGCCTTTTGATCAGCAACAGATTTCGATGTGGAGGATATCAGAACCTCAGAAACTCATCCGGGTCACGGCACCATCTGTTGGCTTCTGGTAGATTTCTCAGAATAGTAATAGATATAGGGGAAGAAGCATTCGTTGTTGTTTAATAACAAAATAATTAGTACATGTAGATGTTATCTGTGTTGCTCTTGGCTTCTTCGGCTTGTCCTTAAATGACCCAAATTGATATACCTTTGGCATGGTCCCAAAATAGATATCCTTTAGCGGACAGAACACATGGGGGATGTAAGTGTTGCACTCTGCACTCTGCACTCTGCGTTGTTATTTATAAACTCTAACACTACCAACAACAAGACTGTTGAGTACCTGTTTGACAAACACTCAATTGAGCCAAAGCTAAACTACAGCCCCCAGCCTCCTCCACAGAGCAATGTAACAATACATTGATATCTTTAAATGATCGATGACTCTTTAATAGAGTTGTGGGGGAAGGCTTCCAGTAAAAATATCAAACAGGTTTTTGCTGACGTTTTGGAATAATAGATGTCGTAGCAGTCTATGGGAAGACTTCGGGTAAAAATCTAATATGTTTTTGCTGATGTTTTGGAGTCTATGCAAGCATATTTCTTTTGGAGTATCTCAAAACCCTAGGTCCCACTAATCTTCTGAATAAACCTTGAGTCACACTAGTCAACGCTAGTTACAATAAGCCCAAAAACCTATGTCAACAGCGTGTATTGTTTATATTCATTATAGAAATATAAATAATATCAAAACTGTAGAACTACTACAGCAAAAACAGTAAAATGTTGACATGAGATAAATAAGCAACATAATCATTACTGAACATAGCAAGGTATCCTTATACATATCTTGCAATAGTGCCATTTTAATTCAAGTAAAAAGTCAATCATTAGCCTATTGTCATGCCCTGGCTGCAGACCCATGGCCATTTCAGGGCATGCAGGCTAGAGAGGCCTCTAGCCCTCTCAATGCCATTGTGGGCTCCCCAGTCAGAGCAGCTGCATTCAGTTGACTCTGATTGGGGAGCCTACTTAGGTTAGGTTTGCGCCACACCCAGTGTTGTTAGTTGTTTGTGTTACACAGCTTCATGGTTTGTCCATTGTTTCATTCCATATTTCAGTGAATACGCTACATGTTATTTGTAATTCATTTAAATGTTTTTTTGCTGAATCATTTAGCACCTTTCATTTGACGTTACAGTTCGTGTTCTCGTGTTTTCTGTTCATTTGGATTAAATTCACTCTTTACTTTCATAAATGTCTGCATTTGGTTTCAACCCACACCACGACCGTGACACCTATATGGAGCATGTGGGGGTATTTGGTTTGAATAGAGCATATTGTTCCTGTAATTTACCTTCCACTTCGAGGAAATATTCCGCAAGGAATACATTTAAAATAAAATATGTGTTTGACACATCTAGAAGATTATTACTGTATATTATGTTCTGAGAAAATGGTGACCATGTTTCAGGTAAGATACAGCATTTCACATTAAAAGAATGGTTTCTTTAAAAATGACCTTGCACATCAACAGCAAATACCTGTATAGATGTTAATGTCCTAATTAGACTGCTAATTCCTGAAGTTATAGGCATTTTCATTTTTGCTGAGCAGGCAGTCAGTATAGTTGAGTTCATTCTCCGGAACTCTGGCTATTGGCTAATATATGTGTAAGGAATACAACCAGGAAGAAGCAGAGCTATGGTCCCCATTGCAGAGTGGGCTGCTTTTATTAAAATAAACAATATAGTTATAGTAACTACCATAAGGAGTAGTCACATAACGTAGTCACAAAGATGCACACATGGGTCGGCACACGGGTTGTGCTAGGTAAGGCTAGGAATTGGTTTAGGCGAAAGTCCATGTCAGGAACAGGCTAAATCTAAGTTAAAAAAAGCAATGGTTGAAAGACAGAAAGAATTTATACACAAGGATTTGGAAAACAGGCTAAGTATGTTGTAAACTACAAACATTCCCTCACACCGAACTGTGCTATAAAGAGAAGGGGAGGAAACAAACAGGTGATCAGTTTTCACGTGATTGGGAACCGGGAGGAGTGCTGCAATTGTGGTGACTAGGAACATGGGGACTGGGTTGTCTTAGTGATGTCATTGGGAGCGTGAACTGAATGTAGGTCTTGTGGCAGCAGCTGTAAACATTAGCCTATATCATCCCCCGCTGACAGTATTTGCTCTGATGTGTGACAAGGTGTAAGGGTGTACCTTGTCCTTTTTTTATATTATATATTTATATTATATTGTGCCAATAAAATCAGTTAAACCTGGTTACTGGGACTTGACAAGTTTTGCCTGTTGTAACTCTTCCTAGGCCTTTGGGTTCTTTTAAGGTCAGATGGGCTCATGAGTTGCATTACGTCCCAAACACCCACCACGACACGGTACCACTAAGTGTTTAGGGCGGGAGGTAATTAGTAAATCAAGGAGGATGGACCGCCTAGAGAATGTTAGAAGTGGGAGGGACTGTTGAATGGGACACGAGACAAGACATGGTATAAATGAGTGTGTTCGAAAGTTGTACTTTCGGCAGAAACTGCCTGGCTTTGTGATGATGTTCATCAAGTCTATTTGATTCAAAAACCTCAAAAGTTCTTGCATCCTTTGAGTTGGGAACTGAAGTATTTTTCACGACAAATCAAACATAACTATGCCATGGATTTATAGACTACATTAAAAACATTTGAATTTGCTGTCTAAAGTCGGTTAAGCTCTATGGGGTTATACGTTATCAGCGGTCTTACTTCTTTTCATCATCTGAATTTTGGATCCAAAAATGAAGGTGGTGACCCTTCCTCTAAATTAATAAACACCACACAAGCAACCTCTGAGGTTGCATCTAAATAGAACAAATTGTCAGTCAGAGCCTCAACATGAAAACTTAATATTCAAATGATGTCACGGCACGTGCTTAGTCCAGGCAAGGTTTTTTAGTTTGTCCGTTTCCCTTGTTTGTCAAGTGTTCATCTGACCTGCTCCATTCATCAGCAGCTCCACAGTATATCAACCCCAGCTTCCCTTCCACCCCTCGCCAGTTCAACCCCAGCCAATCCAGCAGCAGACTCCTCTCGATTCCCCACCCAAGGCTTCTCCTGCGGTTTCTCCGGTGAGCACAGTTGCTGTCGCCCGATCCTGCTGTAGCTCCCTTGTGTTCAAACAACAACCAGCATCCTACCCCACCGCAAGGGGAAGAATATCTTATGTCATCTACGTCCTGTTGGGTAGGGCTCTCTCCAGGGCCTTAGCAGTCTGAACGACTGGGGGCCAGTTGTGCACCTCCTACAAGGTGTTCACCGGGGAGCTGCTAAAGGTTTTTGACCAGCCCGAGGGTGGCAAGGACGATGGGAGATTCCTCATGTCCCTCCACCTGGGCTCCTGCAGCGTGGTGGACTATGTTATCGACTTCAGGACACTCTCAGCTGAGAGTGTTTGGAATGACATCGCACTGCGGGGCGCCATCCTTAATGGGCTGGCTGAGTCCATCAAGGACGAGTTGGCCTCCCTGGATGAGCCCACCAGTTTGGAACAAGTCATCAACCTAGCCACCTGTTAGGACAACCACCTTCGTAAGAGCTGCCTGGTCTGAACCGCCTGCTTCCTGTCACGACCCTTCTCTTTTGAAGCGCTCCCAGGTGCCCCCGTCCCGCATGCCGGAGCCTCCTCATGCACACATCAGCAGCAGCGAACCAAAGCCCATGCAGCTAGGACGAGCGCGGTTAACCTCGAAAGAACAAGCGCGCAGGACGGCCGAGGGTGCCTTCCTTAACTGCGGCCAACATGGACACTTGTTCTTCACCTGCACATCTTGTCTGAGAAACAACTGTGCCCGTTTTGTAGATGGGGAGATACTGAAGGGTGAAGTCGATACCTCCTCTACCCTCATGCCCAACGCTCGACGCCACCTTCAGGTGGGGCACTAGGTCTATGCCCCTCCAAGCCCTCATCAACTCTGGGGCGGAAGGCAATTCCCTTGACCGGGAGTTGGCCCGACAACTGGGGGTGGACAACAAACCTGTCGCCCTGCTGGTAGTGGTTAGGGGACTAAGTGGATGCAGGATTGCCTTTATTGAGCAATGGACCGCTCCACTCAAGCTCCTCCTCACAGGTAACCACCACGAGACTAACCACCAGCACAACATTGACTGCCCCCTGTCACACCTTGTTCTGGGTCACCCCTGGTTGTGGCTGCAAATTCCCCACATCAATTGTGCTTATTCCAATGCCACGCCCTCCAAATGGACCCCAGATGCAGAGACCGCCAAGCCAGACACGCTCTCCCAACTGTACCCTCTTGAGGAAAAGGATTCACCTGGGTTAAGTATGACCACAACACCCTGGTCAACACCTCCCTGGAAGTGTGTCCCTTCCTCTACTGTTTGGGCTACCAGCTACCACTGTTACCTGTGCAGGAGGAAGAGATCCCTGTGCCTTCAGTCCAGGCCCATATCCGTTGCTGCCGGAGGGTGTGGAAAAACGGTCCCGCTCTGCCCTGATCTGTGCCTCAGCATCCGTTAAACGCCTGGCTGACCGTCGCCGTTCCCAAACTCCTACCTACAACCCAGGACAGGTGGGTCTGGCCCTCTTGGCCAAGTCTCTGCCTCTCCAGGTGGAATCCCAGAAGCTGAGTAGTCACAGCAACCAAGGCATGGTATGTCGGTCTTCGCACTCTGATACCAATTAATCAAAGTGGAGTATTGTGATACCATAACATAATGACATCGCCTCATTAGCCTAAATTAGGGTTAGGGTTAGTGTTCATCCACCATGTGTGTTCAACCACTATGCGTCCCACATGGCGTTTGGAACCAAAAATCGCAAAATGGGACTTATCCAACTAAAGGACGGATTTCCACCTCTCAAATGTCCTTTCCTCATGTTTCTTGGCTCAAGCACATTTATTTTACACTTGTGTCCTTCAGTAGTGGTTTCTTTGCAGCATTGTGAGCTTGATTGATGTTTGTCTGTTGCTTGAAATCTGTGAAGTCTTTATTTGGGTTGCATCTGGTGTTTAGTTAAATACCAATTTGTTATGTTGGTAACTCTATTGAACTTATCACCTGCAGCAGAGGTCACTCTGGATCACCCTTTCCTGAGGCTGTCCTCATTGGTTTAAGTTTTCATCATAGTGCAAACAAACATTTTGTTACGGGTGTAGGGAGTGCAGGAACCAAATGCAGAAATGTATGAAGTGATAGTGTTTTGTTTTTTACAAAAGAAACAAAAACAACACAAACTCAACACGGTTTACATCAAAGGCGCTGAAAGAAGCAACTAAAATAAAACATGACGCGAACAAAACAGGACTTTTTTACAAAAAACACATGTATTGTACGTTTGACATGTATTGTATCCACAATGAACCACACCAAGTGACAGAACAATGGAACCTATATACACACACAAATCAACAAGTGACAACAGGTGCACGTAATAGGCTGAGGTGTCAAAAGTGTGCCAAAATAAGTGCTCCTTAGAATAACACCACCTACCGGCATTGTGCTACACCATACGTTACACATTTATTTAATTTTATTCCTTTGCACTTCATTTTTGAGCTAGAGGAGAAGCCATTTTCTCAACTAATATCAGGTATGCAGGTTTCATCCAGTGAATCAATTTACACAAGCTATTTCATGTTTGAAAAAGTATATGTAAGTATATGTAAACCCATGATCTGTATTGTTAATGTAATATAACAAATGACTGTAAGCTCTAATTATTGTATAATTATTTATTAATTGCAAGAAATGCTTGCTAAAAAATTTGTCATATCTTGATATTAGAAAGGTGTGCCTTAAAAAAAAAACTGGTTGGTGTGGCCAACCAGGTTTTTAGTTTTCACATGTGGTTCTTCAAAAAATCTAGAAGTTACCAGAATCTGGATATGATAGCCAACTAGCTACATAATATGTCTAGTCCTTGGGGTCATTCATTTTACATAAACACCTGAATGTGTTTGATTCCTTGAGTCTCCAGAATGCCGAGTCACAATGACATGGAAGAAATGCAGACTGGGCAAAACCTGTGACAATTAGAATGAGAATATATAGGACTTTTCCTAAACACTGCTCAGATAAAATGTTACCTGACACCATGGAACATAGTTCAAACTCCAAAACACGTGTCCTTCTCTAATCCTGACTCAAATGTTGGATTGAAGCATGTCATGATAAGGAACATTACATTTTTATATCAACTATCAAACATACTCATTACATATGACACATCACCATGTTACGTTTTACTAAGGAATAATGTATCTAACAACCCAGGTTTGAGGATGTTGTCTACACCTGGCTTCTTATAACCTACAAAAATATGTAAACAATGCCATAGCAGATTTGCATAAAATATCAAAAGTGTTGGTCAAAGCAAGAGAGCTGGACACACCCTGTGGTTTCAATTGTGAACGGACCATTCTATTTGTCAGTTATTGAGACATTATTACACTTTACTGTTGTTTATACACTGGGATATAGATTTGCAACCTGACGTAAAGAAGATTTTGAAACCCAAATGTTTTTCTTTTGATTGCATTCAGATAACAAGCAAAAGGAAACTGAAATTTAGACAATGTCATAGCCATAGATGAGCAAAGTTTTAGACTGAAATGCAGATCCAGGTAAAGGCTATATCTCAATTGGATCAATATCAACACTTTTTTTCTATTTTATAGTATCTAAATAAACACTGGCAAAAATAACTTATACATATTGACTTTTGAACTTCTATTAGTTTATTCTGTTGTAGATGTTAGTGATACAGTGTTGTCTACTACCGGTGATGGGTAAACAGAGATCATTGACTGCCATCACCAGATGATCCGCCCATTTCCAACTGAAATCTAAACAAGCCTGGGTGCAGCCTGTGAGAAAGATTACACTTACCTGACTGGGTTTCAATGACGCACTGCAGTTGGAACAATAAATAGAGCAGGCAAAACACCTTCCACTTCACTACACCAGGAAGACACATTAAAGAAGTTCTTGCTTCAACAGTGATTGAACGGAACTCTGCTGTCTTTGTCCTACTTTACTTAAAATCTAACATAAAAAAGTCTAAGAAACTTTATTTTTAAACCGTTTATATAACATAAGAAAATGGAGTCTCAGATCCGCCAAAACTATCACCGTGACTGCGAAGCAGCCATCAACCGGATGATCAACATGGAGATGTATGCCTCCTACACCTACACATCAATGGTAAGCACATTTAGTAGGTTACCATAGGAGAATAATGCTCCACTACCTGGTATTATGTATTCAAATGTCCTGCTTTCTTTTATTTCAAACTAAAAAGCAGATACATCTCTACCTAGGACAGATATCTCCTTCATCACATAATTGCATGTTTGCACGTCACCTATAATCATATTAACCCCAGAGGCTTAGTTGAATATGTTGCCAAAAAGGTTTGTCAGCCAAGCTTTTCAAACCCTACTATTTTATCCTACAAGGCATTCTATTTCTCCCGTGACGACGTGGCTCTGCCTGGCTTCGCTCATTTCTTCAAAGAAAACAGCAAGGAGGAGCATGAGCATGCTGAAGAGCTGCTCTCCTTCCAGAACAAGAGAGGAGGATGCATCTTCCTCCAGGACATCAAGGTGAGCACTTAAAACAGACGTTTGCCTGATAAATTGTACAAATACATGCCTTAGGAAAATAGTAAGACTTTATTTGTTGATATTAATTACCAAAACTTTGAAATGTTTATAGGAAGCGCCAGGGACCACTTATTAATTTTGATTACTGACTTATTTGGCATTGTGCTAATTGTTAGTGGGTATGAATACAATTGCCTGGGTAAGTCCCTAAACCTCCTGTGTTCCATCTGTCCTGTGTAGAAACCTGATCGTGATGAGTGGGGCAGTGGGCTGGAGGCCATGCAGTGTGCTCTGCAGTTGGAGAAAACTGTGAACCAGGCTCTACTGGACCTGCACAAGATTTCTTCGGACAAGGTCGACCCCCATGTAAGTATTTTCCTTCACCCCGTGGTCGTAAGAAATTGAAATGTACATGTCATTTATCATACTTCAAGAGTGTCCCAGGAGGTTGCACTTTTTATGAATTTAGAGAATGTTTCAATTCTAAATCATATGCTTTCTGTTTCTGTCAGTAGAAATAATTCAAGAATAATATCTAAATATGCGTTTAATGCTAAAAGAAAAAAATATATAAAATGAGCATATATGGATTTATTTTAATACACTTTTACTTGTGTTGTAATTGAATAATAACCAAACTCCATGAAATCAGGAACAAGTGCATTATTTAGGCCTATTGAATATTAGGCCAAGCAAAAAGGTAGAAAGCATAACTTTCATGGTTTATAGGTGTAGTAATGACATTTGAATCATATCCAGATAAGATTTCATACTTCTCCTCAGGGCCGGCCCTGCCATTACGTGCTGACCTTTGAACTTTTTCTCTTCAGCTCTGTGACTTCCTGGAGACCCACTACCTCAATGAGCAGGTGGAGGCCATCAAGAGGCTGGGTGACTACATCACCAACCTCAACAAGATGGACGCCACCAACAACAAAATGGCAGAGTACCTGTTTGACAAGCACACCCTGGGAAGCCAGAGTTAAACTACATCCCCCAACACTAACCACAGTATCCAACTGTTTCTCTGCTCCTCCCAGAATACTTTTTTTATCAGGCAATGTGCCTGATAAAACAATCATAGTTGTTGTTGCTGATGTTTTCGAAACCCTGATGTTGTAGAGGTGTTTTCAAAAGCTTTGCTCATTGAACATGCCAGTACATTATGTCTGTTGCATGACTATGATGAATTAAACCATCTGAGCTGGATTCACTGTCTGCTGTTGTGTGATCAGGCAAATGCTCCCTCAAGCAAATGCTTTAATAAGATTAATAAGGCATTTACTGTCTGTGTGCGTTCCATATTATTTTCATAAAACAAATTATTATAACAATATTATTGACACTTTTAAGAGAATAAAAATGATAACAACTGGAAAATGTTGATAAGGGACATCTTAGCTGTGATGTGTGGAAGAAGGTGAACCAAGGCGCAGGGAGGTGAATAGCAAGGAGTCTGTTTATTTATCCTTGTACTGATTCGGAATTCGCGTTTCAGACGCGTTGAAATAAAGCATAGGCTGTACACTAATGTAGACAAAAGTGTAAATACAGGGCTGACAACAGCGCGTAGCTGCACACAAAACAATGAACAATCACGGACACAGAGACTAGACACACAAGGGCTTATATACCTAGGTAACAGGTAGCACCTGTTAGGAATCAGGGAAGGATGCGTTCACAGGACATGGGGCAAACAGGACAAAACATACACGATGGCGACTAAAAAGCCGGCGACGCCGAACGCCGGGTCGCTACGCAAGCAGAGGAGGGCCCGTCCTGTGATGGCAACGTGACATTAGCTAATGACCATGCAGAGGTGCCCTGGTCTCTCATAAACCTTGTGGTTTGAATCTTGAATACTGATTGGCAGATGGCTGTTGTATATGAAACTGTATGCCAGAAGTATGACATCACATCCCTTTTCCCTGATCTAATCTTATTAATCGGTTTACAACAGCAAAATGCATATCAGGGTTGATGGTATTCTGCCAATATACCACAGCTATGTGCTGTGTCCAAGCACTCTGCAATGTGTCATGTCTAAAAATTACTCTTTTCTGAATAATATTGGACTTGCACCACAGCTTCTAAAGTCTTATAGCAATAATGCATGTAGTAGTGTGGTATATAGCCAATATTATATACAGTACATATAAATAAACAACAGCTATTAGCCAACCAGCATTCTAAATTTAAAGCCACTGGGAAATAAACCTTGACTGCTTGGGAGTTTGTTTTTAACCCTATCATACAAACTTAAAGGATTTGACAGTGCATTGATTTTAAGACACGTTACAGGAGGTAAGCAGTGATGCATCACCAAATACCTGTAGTTCCTAACAACATTTAAAGTATATCAAGATATCATTGGGCCATTCCATTACATTCTGGATGCTATTGTGAGATTTATAATGATTGGTCACTTGATTTAACAGACTGCTAAATTCAATTCAACTGAAGTGATTAACTGATCAACTTGCAGGACATATGTGCAGGGCTAATGGAGAACATTTATTAAATATTTATATAAACAGAAACACTACATCAAGACAAGACAGATCAACCGTTACATATGGCATGTCCAAACAAAGAAAGAAAAGACACACCAGGAACAGAGGAACTTAAACAGGGACATTGATAAGGGAAACCGGTGAGGGCAATAAACAACAAAACAGGTGTTTGTGATTGGAAATCGCTGGCACAGCAGGTTGCCATGTGACAGGCATATTGAAGCAGTATTGAGTCACTTGAGAAAATTGACTATGTTTAGCTCTTTTGCCAACATTGACCAGAAAATACCTCACCACATCAAGACACCCAAGCAATGTGAGCAAATGTATTGTATAGGCTGTTGATGTCCACTGATTTTCAGGAAATGTGTTGCTGTCTACAAACAGCCAAGCAACATAACAAATGGTGAAGTGAACTGAATGATACCTTTTATCTTTTGTTCTGCTCTTTACATATTTACCTGCCCAGGCCTGCATCGCCCAACGGTCCACCTACCAATGTACTTCTTTTATACATATTACTACATTACTCAGTGTTTGTAGATCCTTGGCTGAGTGCCTGTGGAAAGGAAACAACATCATATCATCATTAGTCTATGCTTCCAGTCTACATTCAGTGTGTTCAAACTAATGCACATTGGGAAAATTAAGATGGGACACCATAACTGACATGGGGCTGCTTGTGGCTATTAGGATATTATGTACACTGCTAAATAGTACACCTGTCAGATAAAATAGACAGATATAGACAGCCTAATTTTTAGATTGTACAATATTATCTATGTGCATTATTATTTTAATTCAATCATTTGGACCAATGTAGTAAAAGTCAGGAAGTGAATCAGTTGTTCTGTTCTGTAATAAAATGATATAATTAATGAATAAGTCAAATAAATGAATACTTAAATTCTGATTGTTGTATAGAGAGTCTGAAAAAAAATAACACCATAGTTAGGTGCTTGTTTAATTTTTTTGGTGTGCTAGGTAATCAAAAGTCAAATCTTCAGGAATGTAAAAGAGAATTGCTCTTTAATGAATTCAACCGTAAAACACATTATTAGTGTCTGGTGTGTGAATACATACAATCAATAATCATCAATGTGAACAGATGCTTTGTAGATTTTTGGTAATTATATATAATGATTAACTGGCTCCAACACAACTCATTCACTGTAAAACATGCTTTCCTAATAATAAGCCAAAACTATGAAAAAAAAATACCATCAGGTAAAATAAATCAGACACATATTGTTTACCCTGTTGGCAGATTATTTTGCCTGTTTCATGTATTTTTTCCACATATCTTTGGTAGAAATGCTCATATTCTATATAAAACTCTGGAAGAAATTAAACATTTTGTCAGCTGTTTATAGAATGAAACAAAAACAATTATTTTACCCAAACACTTTCCTGAATATAGTAAAACCACATAAACTGATAATTTTGGAGTGGTCTCCTATTTTTTTTCCAGAGATGTTTGCGGTAAGCACACATGCTCAAAGCAACATCATGCCACAGAAAAAATAAATTTCATAAAAAAACACATAAAAAAAGTGATTCGTGTTCATGACTCCATCATCAGGAAGAGACTGCACTTAAAGGAATTCATGAGTAGCAATGCAGAAAAACAATGTTCAGTAAGAACATGTTTGCAAAAAAGCACTAGGGATGATAATAACGAGTTCTGGATGTAAATAAAACAGAGGGGGAACCATATTTTAAGGTTGCAACTAATAAAACAAGCAATTAATTATCAAGTAAGTACTATATACAGTAATATCCTACCCCGTGGTAAAGGGCACATCCTTTGATTTTCATCCAATCTGTATTCAAGTTCATATGGTGTCAATTAAACTAGGTGGATGGAATGCTAAGTGGCTCAGGTATATGAAACCACAAAACACAGGTATGACATCATATTACTTTTTACTGTTAAAATTGTGCTGGTTACCAGCTAATAAAAGCAAAAATGAATCGAGTAGCATATATTGCTAATTAAGTGGTTAAGCCCCCCACTTCATGTAATCTCATATACAGTGGGGAGAACGAGTGTTTGATACACTGCCGATTTTGCAGGTTTTCCTACTTACAAAGCATTTAGAGGTCTGTAATTTTTATCATAGGTACACTTCAACTGTGAGAGACGGAATCTAAAAATCCAGAAAATCACATTGTATGATTTTTAAGCAATTAATTTGTATTAAGGGTTAGTATTTGATCACTTACCAACCAGTAAGAATTCCGGCTCTCTCAGACCTTACAAACAAACAAATACAAACCTTTTTTGGACTTCCACCTTGGTCCTAGCATTTGCTTCCACCTAACCACCCCCATGATTACACACTGGGGCAGGAGGAATTTAAATAGGGACCAAACAAGCGGTTATCAAGACACTGGTGAAGACCAAACTAGAACCAAAAACATAGAAATATTATTTGTAAGAAAAACATAAAAATCAACAAGAGGGTCCGTGGCGATTGAACCAATCGTGTAAAAAGTGTTTCTGTAAACAGTAATAGGACATTTTGGAACAGTTAAGAAAAGTTTAAATTAGATATTATCTGACTTCCACATTGAATTGACTGTTACAGACAAATAATTGTAAAAATAACAAGTCCTACGGAAATTTGGGAAACATCTGTTCAAATCCGTTCAATGTTGGGGGAACATTTTTAAATGTCTGGCCTGTGAAGCATTTGAAAGCTTTTTGATAAAACTGAAAGTAGCAGAAAATCTATATAACTGGATATTACATCATAGAGTGTGTTGAACTAGTCCCGATCCAGGGAATCCAACAGTACCTCATTTTTTAAAATCATGCATACTGTTCAAAGGTTATGTTTGTGAATGCACCTCCAACTTAGACCGATTGGGGGAACTGCAGCGGTGCAACAGGGCATGAAAGTGGGGAGAATGTTCAGAGGAAGTTGGTCGTGAATTCATGAAAGAGTGTCTGGTTTGACCTCATTTTTGGAAGAGAGACAATTGTGCAAAAGAGGCCTATACAACAATATACCTACCACATTTTATCTGGATCTGACATTACTAAACACTTAAAATTATAACTGTAATGTAATTGGCTAATGGCAGTCACATGGTTTGAACTATCGACTCCCTATTGGTTGTAGTACAAGTTTCCACCAAATCCAAGATGGCGGAAAAACTATATAACTGAAAAATAAACGAGTCAGGATTAGACAAGGACACGTGTTTTGGAGTTTGAACTATGGTCCATGGTGTCAGGTAACATTTCATACGAGCAGTGTTAAGGAAAAGTCCTATATATTCTCATTATAATTGTCACAGGTTTTGCCCAGTCTGCATTTCCTCTGTGTCATTGTGACTCAGCATTCTGGAGACTCAAGGAATCACCATGACAATGGTGGAGGAGGCCATCTCTGGGACGATGCAACAGCCATGATAGGTAGAGAAAGACCCAGGGGAAGGATGACATATGAAGTGATATGTGGTTAATCAAACACAATCAGGTGTTTATGAAAAATGAATGACCCCATAGACTAGACGTATTATGTAGCTATTTGGCCATCATATCCAGAGTCTGGTAACATCTAGACTTTTTAAAGAACCACCTGTGAAAACTAAAATTCAGGTTGGCTACACGCAACCTGTTTTTTTTAAGGAACATCAAGATTTGACTCATTTTTGAGGAAGCATTTCTTGCAATTAATAAATAATTGAACAATAATTAGAGCTTACAGACAGTCATTCGTTATTATTACATTAACAATGCTGAGTCACAATGACACATAAGAAATGCAGACTGGGCAAAACCTGTGACAATTAGAATGAGAATATATAGGACTTTTCCTTTCCCTCACACTGCTCGTATGAAATGTTACCTGACACCATGGAACATAGCCCTTATTGTAACATATGACACATCACCATGTTACGTTTAACTAAGGAATACAGTATCTTACAACCCAGGTTTGAGGATGTTGCTACATCCTGATTATTATAACCTACACACCCACATTTTAATATGTACATTGTATAGCTAATAAACAGAATACTTCTGAAGTTTGTGGGCATTGTAGAAATGTTGTAAATTAATAAAATATGTAAACAATGCCAAAGCAGATATGCATAAAATATCAAAAGAGTTGGTCAAAGCAAGAGAGCTGAACACACCCTGTGCTTTCAATTGTGAATGGAACATTCTATTTGTCAATTAATGAGACATTATTAAACATTACTATTGTTTATACACTGGGAGATAGATTGGCTGCCTGAAATGAAGAAGATTTTGAAACCAAAATGTTTTTCTTTTGACTGCATTCGGATAACAAGCGAACGGAAACTGAAATTTAGTCTTATGTCATAGCCATAGATGAGCAAAGTTTTAGACTGAAATGCAGATCCATGTAAAGGCTATATCTCAATTGGACCAATATCAACAAATCTTTTTCTATTTTACTCTATAGTATCTTAATAAACACTGGCAAAAATAACTTATACATATTGACTTTTGAACTTCTATTAGTTTATTCTGTTGTCGATGTTAGTGATACCGTGTTGTCTACTACAGGTGATGGGTAAACAGATATCATTGACTGCCATCACCAGATGATCCGCCCATTTCCAACTGAAATCTAAACAAGCCTGGGTGCACCCTGTGAGAAAGATTACACTTACCTGACTGGGTTTCAATGACGCACTGCATTTGGAACAATAAATAGAGCAAGCAAAACACCTTCCACTTCACTACACCTGGAAGACGCATTAAAGAAGTTCTTGCTTCAACAGTGATTGAACGGAACACTGCTGTCTTTGTCGTACTTTACTTGAAATTGAACATAAAAAAGTCTAAGAAACCGTTAATATAACAAGAAAATGGAGTCTCAGATCCGCCAAAACTATCACCGTGACTGCGAAGCAGCCATCAACCGGATGATCAACATGGAGATGTATGCCTCCTACACCTACACATCAATGGTAAGCACATTTAGTAGGTTACCATAGGAGAATAATGCTCCACTAACCGGTAATATGTATTCAAAGTCCTGCTTTCTTTTATTTCATTCAAAAGAAATTTCTACCTAAGACAGAAATCTCCTTCATTAGATAATTGCATGTTGGCATGTCACTTACAATCATATTAACCCCAGAGACTTAGTTGATTATGTTGCCCAAAAGGTTTGTCAGGATTGCCAAGCTTTTCAAACCACACTCTTTTATCCTACAAGGCATTCTATTTCTCTCGTGACGACGTGGCTCTGCCTGGCTTCGCTCATTTCTTCAAAGAAAACAGCAAGGAGGAGCTTGAGCACGCTGACAAGCTACTCTCCTTCCAGAACAAGAGAGGAGGACGCATCTTCCTCCAGGACATCAAGGTGAGCACTTGGGTGTTAAAACAGAGGTTTGGCTGATACATTTTACCAATACATGCCTTAGGAATTTTTTTAACTTTATTTGTTGATTCTAATTACCAAAAGTTACAACATTTTATAGGAAGCGCCAGGGACAACTTATTGATTTTAATTACTGACTTATTTTGCATTGCGCTTATTGTTAGTGGGTATGAATAAAATGTTCTGTATAAGTCTTTAAACCTCATGTATTCCATCTATCCTGTGTAGAAACCTGATCGTGATGAGTGGGGCAGTGGGCTGGAGGCCATGCAGTGTGCTCTGCAGTTGGAGAAAACTGTGAACCAGGCCCTGCTGGACCTGCACAAGATTTCCTCTGACAAGGTCGACCCCCATGTAAGTAATGTCCTCCATCCCGTAGTCACATTTGTAGGAAATTCACAAGTGCATGTCATTTATCATACCGGAAGACTATCATAGGAGGTTGTACTTTATATATCAGCCCTTTTGACTGGCATGGGAAATCCAATAGGTGCATGCATGCAGTATCATTTTTATGAGCTAAATTGTAGAATTACATATATAAATGGAGCATATATCTTCCTATCCCAAAAAATAAGTGGTAAGCCTACCTGTTTGGCAGACACAATTATGCTGGACATAGATGTTGGTATAGCCAAATACTCCAATACTATTTGATGCACTGATTAAATACCTCTAGGCTTGGGAAGTGCTTGGTGTGTTTGATTAAAAGTAGGACTCAAATTGAGTGCAATTGCTTTGTTAAATTAAAAACGAAAGGGATATCTAGATAACAAGCTCTAAACGGCCCATGAAAGACTTGACATTCGATGCATATGGGAATATTTTGATTCCTCTCTATGATTTTCTGAAGCTGAGCAGTAACCTATAATATTCAGGGGGATAATATTATTAATACGGATGCAGGGCGGCATTCTTGCCTAGAGCGGCAGAACATCCTCGGCCCTGATCCTCCACAAGTGACATTAGAGTCCATTAACCGATACCTCCCAGTGGAAAATCTTGTCCCTATTCATTTTCAATACAGGCTGATTATTGATACCCCAGAGCATACCCCATTGACTTTACTGCCCTGCTTTGACCAGAAAATATTATGGTTCATTCTGAGACACCCCCCATTGTGGGGAAAAATTGAATCTCATAAGGCACCATGTTGCTTTAGCTTGCACAATTTCACACCAATAATAAATATTACATTTTCATATTTTCATGTATGACATTTTGATTTGACACAAGCAAAACAAACACACTTCTATGTTAAACATTCAATTGAGGGTTATTTCCTGTACAAAGTTGTATGTTTGATTTATAAAAAATGGACCATGATATGAATCCTTTCAACTTTTGTCCAACGTTTGAATGTTTATAAAATCCCGAGCCATCAGTAGAGTTTCATCAGCAACACGCCAATATAATGGATACTCTATCCAAGTATGGAGTGCACCTGGGATAGATTAGGATTTGTAAGAATACTGACCCTCTCTGACCTCTGACCTGTCTCAATTTAGCTCTGTGACTTCCTGGAGACCCACTACCTCAATGAGCAAGTGGAGGCCATCAAGAAGCTGGGCGACTACATCACCAACCTCAACAAGATGGATGCCACCAACAACAAAATAGCAGAGTACCTGTTTGACAAGCACACCCTGGGCAGCCATAGCTAAACTACATCCCCCAACACAAACCACAGTATCCAACTGTTTCTGTGCAATTTCCAGCTGGCGTTTCTTCTATTAAAACAGGAGGCAATGTGCCTGATAAAACAACTGTAGTCATAGTTGCTGATGTTGTAGAAGTGTATTTAAAAGTGTTGCACTTGGAGTATCCCAGTAGACTAAGTCTAACAGATTAATCTGATGAATAAAACATTCTCTTGTCACTGTCTGTTTTAAGACAAATGCTTCCTAATGCACACAATACAATATACCTTTAAGCATTTATCAATTTATCATCTGTGAGCATTCTTTATTTTCTTCAGAAATAATGAATTCTGACAAAACTATTGGCTGTTTAATGCGAATAAAGATCATAACTGGAAAATGTGGACATGAAGGGACATCTTAGCTAATGACCACAGGGAGGTGCCCTAGTCTACTGATTTGGGGAAAATGTGTTGCTCTGTACAAACAGACATTGATCAAATTAACATGTACAGATTAAAATGAAAAAGAAATAGAGATAAAAGGTTAAAGGAAAATTAAGAAGGATTTTGAAAAAGGAATGCAAATGAAAAAAGTTTGGTATTGTCACGTTCTAGCCGGGAGACGGGACACATGTGCAGAGTATTTGAGAAGTCCATCATTTATTCCAAGCTTCAACAGAACAATAACTCAAAACAAGGCAAAAGTCGATACTAGATAAACAAAGAAATAAACAAAAGTATAGCTGGCTGCAACAGAGGCATAATGCTCAAACAATAATCCACCCTGTGTGGGCAAAAACATGTACCTTAGTAGGCCCCCCAATAAGAGACAACTGATAACAGCTGTCTCTTACTGGGGAGCACTAAACATCCCTGTTGCCTAGAGGCACCTCCATGTGTCATGCCCTGGCTGTGAGCCCTGGGCACACAAAGATGACCAGGGGCCCACAGCCAGGACGTGACAGGTATAGGGATTCCATGTTGCTTTTAAAGTATCTATTAACACTAGAACACCCAAGGGGGTCATTTTGACAGTTTTTGAATTTTGCAATGTAATAACTTTGGTGAAATAAAACCCATGTAACTGTAGGACCCTGACTTTTCCTAAATGTGTATAGATTTTATTCTAAAAATGTTATTTTATTAAAATTACAAAACACAAATAAGTTTCTAGTATTTCTACCTTGAATGGCCATAACGGAAATTTTGACCATATGCATTACCGACAATGTATCATTCGCTCCTTTTTCCCGCTCTTGAAGATGCGTCACCGTTGCCTAGCAACGATAAAAAAAAAGGCATCTGCTTAGTTTATATCAAACTGAAACCTTGCTTTAGCTTCTGACTAAAACCACATTTAAATATTAACAAGAGAAATATAATAAAAATGTCAGCAAGAAGAATGACTGCCACAGAGGCTTTAGCCATGCTTCAGAGCCTTGATGAGTATAATGTGTCGAGAAGGAATCGGACCAAAATGCAGGTAGGCGAATTCGAATAGGTTTTATTTCACCTATCTCTTGAAGCGGCAAGAGTGAATAACCTCTTCCGGACATCAACGACATGAAACTTGTGTATTCTGACACAGATAAGCCCTGATGGTGCTGACACTAAACAAGGAAACAATAACGAACGCAGAGAAAAGACACATGAGGGATTATATACTCAGTTAACAAGTAACAGCTGTAAGAAATCAGGGAGGGATGCGTTCACAGGACATAGGGAACAAGACAAACACGGACGGTGGTGCCTAAAAGGCTGGCGACGTCGAACGCCGGGGGGTGTGGATTATTTTAGTTAAGATTAGATATTAGATGTGTGTGTGCTCTTAGAAGCAGACGGTGCCAGTAGGGCGTATACTCTGAAAGTAGCCAACTGGGGGTCGTAAATGTTAATCAGTACATTCCAGAGGTAGGACTATAAATCAAGGGATTAGAAACAAGGACATACAATGTATAGGAAGACAGGTTTGTGGCCTTTTAGCTGGACCCATAGATGCAGACAAGGAGGATGGAGACAAGAGCTAGCCAAGGTCAGATCTACTGGCGCCAGCCTACCCCCTCAACTGTTTTCTTAGTCGACCTCCGAGGCCATCGGAGGGCCCCACGGATGGAGATGGGGTCTGCAAGACGGAACACGCCCACCCAGGAAGCGCGCTCTGCAATTTCGATACAATGACTGAGGGGGGGGAATAGGCTACATAAAATGTGTCCGATGTGAACGGACTTCAGATCTTCTTGGCTGTATTTTGGGGAACAATCTCCAGCTATATCTGTAATAAAGGCGTTTACTTTGGAAATAGTTGACCGTGTGGACATTCTCTGATTCAGGACTCGGGGGAAGTAGTTTGAATTCTACAGGGGCTAAGCGAACAGTGGAATGGCCGCCAGTAGGCGGAGACGTGACAATGAGGTTGATTCTGATGGAGGAGCAGGTTTGGATGGTGATGTCTCCTGGTCTCTTGGAAGTTCCTCTGACACTGGCTCTGAGGGAGATTCAGAGAGTGATCCAGAGACAATTCCCCAACGTAAAAAAAGGAGAAATGTCCAATTCTGCATCTGCTGTCATTCCATCTGCCAATGTTCCAGGTATGTTAGGCTACAATTCACATGCAATCTTGTGAGTTTCTTACATACATAGGCTAATAGTAGCCCTGATAAAATAGGTTTTTCATGAAATAAAACAAACTAATTAGACTATATTCTTATAGCAACAGTTGTCACACCCTGATTACCATACACCTGTCTTACCTCATGTTGTCTCCGCCCCCACCAGGTGTCTCCCATGTTCTCATCAGTCCTTGTGTATATATTCCTGGTGTCTCCTTGTTCCTGTTGCCAGTTCGTCTTGTGTGTTACGTCAAGTCGATCCGCCCCCTTGTATTCCGGGTTCTGTTCTGGTCTGTTCCTAGTTCGATTGTCCGTGTACCGAACCTCTGCCTGCCATCTCGACCATTGCTCCCGTCTACCGTCCGTCTGTACTACAACCGAGTCTGCCCGTGTACCGAACCTCTGCCTGTCTGCCCGACCACCGTGCCGTCCATCGCCCGCCCGCCTGCAACCAAAACCTAGCCAGCCCGTGTACCGAACCCCAGCCTGTCTGACTACGATTACCCCAGCCTGCTGTTCAGCCTTCGGGACCCCTGTCATATCCACCCGTCGTCGTCTGCACTTGGGTCCACTCCCTGAGTTGTGACAACAGTGCCAAATTCTGAAATATCAACCATGACTGCTGTGTGTGGAACATTTTTGTAAAGAGTGTGTGCTATTAGACACAAACCGTGCCGGTAGGGCTCATACTCTGAAAATAGCCAGCCGGAGGTTATAAATGTTAATCAGTACATTCCAGAGGTAGGACCATAAATCAAGAGATTAGAGGCAAAGACATAGAATGTATAGGAAGACAGGTTTATGGCCTTTTACCTGGACCCACAGATGCGGACAAAGGAGAGGATATGTAAACAAGAGCTAGCAGAGGCCAGATCTACTGGCGCCAGCCTACCCCATCAACTGTCTTCTTCGTCTGCTTCCGAGGTCACCAGATGGTCCCACGGATAGAGAGGGGGTCTGCAAGACGGGACACGCCCACACAGGAAGCACTCTCAGCAATTTCTATACAATGACTGGGTGGGGAAGGGGCTACAAAAACTGTGTCCGATGTGAACGGACTTTAGATCTTCTTGGCTGTATTGTGGGGAACGATCTCCAGATATATCCGTAATAAAGGCGTTTACTTTGGAAATAGTTGACCGTGTGGACATTCTCTGATTCGGACTCAGGGGGAAGTAGTTTGAGTTCTACATGTGCCAACTACAAGCGCACTCAGCCCAGCAGTGGATGAAGCTCTCCCCCTAAATTCACCTATAGCCGAGCAGCATGAAACGGCGAAAGACGGCACAGTGTGGACTGTTATACCGTCAGGTGAAAATAGAGGAAGGCGGCAAAGTCAAAATGTCATGACATCAGCTCCAGGCCCCACAGCGCACGCCAAGCACAACATTGAACATGCCCTCACCGCATTTCTGTGTTTGGTTGATGATGGTATCTTGAGGCACATCAGGGACTGCACTGTTGCAGAGGCACACAGAGTCAAGGAGGACAGCTCATGGGATAGGACAGTGGATGAGCTAAAGGTCTTCATTGCTCTAGTCTACATTTGTGGTGTGCAAGGTGGAAAAAGCATGGACTTGGCGAGCTTTTGGTTGGTAGACTGGGGCTATGCATTTTTCAAGGAGACCATGTCTCGATATAGATTCCAGGAAATCATGCGGTCCTACGTTATGACAAAAAGGAGACCAGATACACACGCCTGCGAGAGAACAAGTTTGCCCTGGTGACGAAGGTTTGGGAAAAATTTGTCCAGAACTGCATTGCTTGCTACAACCCCGGTGCCGACATAACTGTTGATGAGCAGCTTTTCCCGACAAAATCAAGGTGCAGCTTTATTTAGTATGTAGCAACCAAACCGGATAAATTTGGTATAAAGTTTTGGCTCGCTGCTGACGACGATACCAAATATATGGTGAACGGTCCGCCATATCTGGGAAAAGACGTGACGCGAAAGCCAGGCCAGCGCCTAGGAGACAGTGTGGTGTTGAAAATGGTTTAGCCTTACCTGGGGAAGGGGAGGAACATCACCACTGACAACTTTTTTACTTCCCTCGAACTGGCCAAGGCACTACAGGCCAAAAAAAACTGCCTGGTTGGCACAGTTAATAAGAGCAGGCTCATGCGTAAAGGAGCGAAGGCTGCTGTTCACCACAGATGTGCTGAAAAGTGTCAATGCAACGCTAACTGTCTATCAATGTAAAGCAAGAAAAAACGTCTGCGTTCTCAGCACTGTCCACACAGCTGTTGCCATCACAAGTGGTCCAAAGGCTAAACCAGAGACAATCACATACTACAACAAAACCAAGGTTGGCGTAGATGTGTTAGATCAGATGGCGAGGAAATACTCAGTGAAAGCACCCACATGTAGATGGCCAGTGGCTAGGTTTTATAATATTCTTGACCTGGCTGCGATAAATGCGTCCATCCTGTTCAAGAAATGGATCAATGAGAGGATGTCACGGAGAAACTTTATAATGCAACTCGCAAATTAACTTCGCTCCAACAACAACAGAGCAAAAGCCATACAACTGATTGTGCCAGAGCCAGGACCCAGACAGGAGCAGATCGGAAGGAGAAGGCAGTGCCAATTGCGGATAAACTGCAAGCAAACAAGTCAAAGGACAGTTGTGACAAATGTCACAAGGTGGTGTGTGGGAGCTGCACAGGGAGGGTAGAGATTACCTGTGTTGATTGTGAGTAACAGATCCACAAGCGTCAGTGAACATTTTGGGGCATTTTCTGTTTACCTATGCACTGAAATGTATATTTGTCATGTCCTGGCTGGGAGCCCCTGGCCATATCTGTGCCTCGGGGCTCACAGTCAGGGCATGACACATAGAGGTGCCTCTAGCCACCTATATGCCACTGTTGTGGGCTCCTCAGTCAGAGACAGCTGTTGCCAGTTGCCTCTGATTGGGGAGCCTACTTAAGTTAGGTTTTAAGCCACACCCGGTGTGGTTTATTGTTTGTGCACTTTACAACGTTCACGGTCCTGTCTTGTTTATTGGTATATGTCCTGTGGATGCTCTACATGTTTTATCTGTAAGTTTGCACAGTGTGTTTTATGTTTAATTAGATCTAAGTTTTTTTGCTGCTTGTTTCAGCACCTTTAATTTCATGTCTAGTTCGTGTTTTTTTTGTCTTGTAGAATAAATTCACCTTTTCTTTACAATGTCTGCATCTGATCACCTCACCAAGGCCGTGACAGAATAAACCACCTTAAGGAACCAGCAGCATTCGACGAGCAGCATCGGAGGTGTGAGAGTGGATTTTCTTTCCATTCTCGCAGACGCTCTTTTACACATTAAATGGAAGTTTAGGGTCATGAAGGATCAGGTCTGTGTTTGTTGGTGACACCTATCTATATGCTAAATCCTGTAAATACACTGTGCCCATCTGTTCTCCTTATCACCTCACTGTTCATTGATCCATAGGAATTTGGCCCTGAGGGGGGTGATACTTCCCCCTCTGAGTGGGGGCTATTGGGGTACCTGGATAAACACAGGATAGGGGGAAAACAGGATGGGGTCAGGAAGGGAAAAGACACACACACATACTTGATACCATGACTCTTGCTTGATTATACTATATGAATATGCAAATAACCTGAGTGTATAAGAACTGAATGTAAATGTGATTGTGTTAGAGACTCTTCACTGTTACTTAGGTAGCTGTGTTACTCTCCTTGCAAGTTTTTAATAAATCTGTTAGATGTGCTACAAGAGTGTTTCTCTTACTTACCTGCTTGAAATTCTAAACTATACCTAGACATTATAATTGCCATCATAGAGGAGAGGGGAGTATAGTTGGTTAGGAGATTGGGGTTCAGACTCCCTCTCCTCCGATGATTCAGGGGCAGAGTACGAGGACTGGGACCTTCCTAATGATGATCTAGGCTGGGGTGCCAATAGGGGGTGGAAAAAAAGCCCTCCTATTTTTTTTGTTCCTTTGTACAGTGGATACGCTACATGTTTCGTCTGTAAGTTCATTCACGGTTTGTTTTATGTTTGTTAGTTATCCGTTTTTGCTGTTTAATCCAACACCTTTCCTTTCGTGTGCAGTTCGTGTTGGTTTTTGTCTTGAGAATAAATTCATCTTTCTTTCAAAAATGTCCGCATTTGGTTCGGTCAATCACAGAGACCGTGATATCGAGACAACATGCAGCGAACTCACTCGATTCCTTCTATTTCTAATGATTACCAGAATAGAGATACTGGGTCCAATCTTGTTCTCAAGAAAGTCCGCATTGCTAGTTTTACAATAGCAGGGACCCAATGCACATCAAGGTTGTTGACGATGCCTAAGTATTTGTTTTAAGGGGGGGGGGGGGCGGAATTGGACATAGGGGAGTGTGAGCAATAATCTTTTTGGGTAAGACCGGCTCCCTGATAGGTTTGTGTGGTGGTGTGAGTGGAGGTGGTTGCGGGGGAGCGGCGTGTAGTGGAGGTGGAGAGGATGAGAGTGGTGGAGGGGGGGATGTACATAACAATATAAACTAGCAGCAATTTCAAAGAGTGTTGAAATGTGGTAATAACAATACAAAAGAAGTCTTTACATTTTATTAATATAAGTGTAAAGGTGTATTTTTGAATGGTATCTTCATACAAACTTTTGTGCAATGAATGTGCATAGAACGTTGTAGAGCGTCATAGAACGTCATCATAGAATTGACATTTTTGTATGATCATATATCAATGTTTCTGGTTGAGAAGTCTTATGGCATGGGGGAATAAACAGTTGGTAAGTCTGGAACTGCGTGCCCTGATACTCTGGTAACTTCTACCAGACGGCAACAGTATTAACAGAACATAGCCTGGGTGGCTGTAGTCTTTTATGATGTTCCGTGCTTTCCTAAGGCATCTTGTGTGGTTGATGCCTTGCATGGAGGGGAGAAGACAACCAAGTATGCGTCCACTGACTACACCACCCTCAGCTGCTGTACCAGGCAGTGATGCAGCCTGAGGGAATGCTCTAAATTGTGCACTTGTACACTAGAAGTGGCTGAGAGTTCTTGCGGACATGCCAAACTTGAGTCTCCTCAGGTAGTGCAAGCGTTTTAGGCAGTTTTTACTGACGAGTCAGTGAGGAACTTATAGTCTGAGACTCAATTTCAGCTTCATCAATGTGTATGGAGGTACAAAAAGTGGTCCGTGTTCATGACTTTGCATTAAAAAGGAATTCATGAGTAGCAAGGCAGAAACCAATGTTCAGTAAGTATGCCCATCTCCAGTTTGCCAAAAAGCACTAGGGTTGATCATAAAGAGTTCTGGAAGTAAATTAAACAGATGGGGAACCATATTCTAAGGTCTCAACTAATAAACCATAAAGTAAGCACTGTATAATAAATGAAGTACTATATAGTATTTAATGTTTCAAAACAATCAAAACAAGTATTAATGTGAACACATTCCTTGTATGTTTTCAGAAATAATTAATAAATAATTAATACAAAATAACGGTCTCCAACATTAGTTATTCATTTTTAAGAAATATGCCCAAACTTCAGGAAATCACATTTGTTGAGTAAAGCAAAATTACTGACCATATTTTCTCACCCTGTTTGCAGATCTTTTTATAGATTCAAGCACTTTGTCATTTTCCCTTTTTTTGAACGTTTTTTTGCAGTGTTGCTCAGTATAAACTGTTTAACACAATTAGAACAGTAAAAAGGCATGTGATGTCATACCCATGGTAAAGGGCATAAACTTTGACTGTCATTCAATTAGTATTCAGGATTAAATAAACTATATATGGTCTCACCACATTGTACCGTATTGCTTACATAGTCCATGACTTTCGGCCAATCAGCATTCAGATTTTGAATAATTGTTTTTATAATGCTGGTTATAGGAGTATGTCATTATTTTGGGTAGCTCATTTGTTAAAAACAATTGTGCTTGCAATGTGCACAGTATGAAAATTGTAAGGAATACAACCTGGGTGAGGCAGAGGTATGGTCAGAGGAGGTAGGTTTTATTGAAATAAAACACAGGGGTAGACAAAACGTAGTCAGGAAGATGCAGACAGGGTTCCACACACAGATCATCAAGAAGGAGGACTAGGGTAGGTTAGGATCTGGCTCAGGCGATCAAGAACAGACTAAGTCGGAAGGCAGTCAAAGGACGGTGCATATCTATGCAAAAAGTTTTAGAAAACAGGCTTACGTTTTAAACTACAAACAATGCCTCACAAAGAAAAGGATCTCAGAACTGTGCTCTATAGCAAAGGTGAGGATACAAACAGGTAATCAATATTAAGGTGATTGGGAACCAGGTGGAGTGCTGCGTTCATGGTGACGTGGTATCTGGGGACTGTGTTGTCTTGGTGCGTAGATTTTACAAAACTGTATACAGTCATTACTGTTTCTCCAGATTGAAGTGTCTGCTAAAACAAGTAAATAAAAATACTCATCAACATAATAGAAAGCATGCCGCAAAAAGGTATGCCCTTGGTGACTGGTTTAAATTAAGTTACTCTTGATTAACTCACGCTTAAATTACATGTCTTATTCTGACCACTCTCAGATTACTTTAAGTTAATGTGTAGTATATACTGTTACTGCTCAGGTTCCGTTTATTGCATATCCTCACCATTTAGTGCATTGTTAATGAGTATTGATATGTTTTCTAACACAAGAACAACATTAAACATTAAGTCACATGACTGTTTTTTTCCCTTTTTTAAGTATGTTTCCATTGTCTGAAGACCACACCACCTTCCATCATTGCCACAATGATGCCTCAAAATTCTAAAATGCAGAGTCACTATGACAATGCACAAATCCAGCTCTGAGTCTGTTAGAAAGATGGACACTGAAAATATACTGTCTGTTCCTGACTCAGCACTGCTCTAAATACCTAAATTAACTGCAACTAGGAAATAGTGTGAACTCTAACACAGACTTGTGTACAAATATAACACTTATTCAGACCTTGTATATAAATATATGTTTGGCCATTACAACCTAATACAATCACAGTAATATATATTTACTATATAATATAAATATAACACTTATTCAGACCTTGTATACAAATACATGTTTGGCCATTACAACCTAATACAATCACAGTAATATATATTTGATACATCATTTGTTTTCTTGTAGCTGAGGGTCTTCAGAATCCACTATGTAGAGGAAACTAATTTACTATAAAAGATGACCTTTTGAGAAGCCAAAATGTCAAGATAGCGAAGGCGAATATGCTAACCAGATATGCTAACCCCTTTACTTTTTATGATACTCTCCCGTTGACCTTTAATGAATCGAAGTCTAATACCAATATTCTAAAAATAAATAAAATGAGGTTCATTGAAGAAGAGCAAATTAAGGTAACAGAGTATACCACAAATAAAATGTTGACTAATGCAGATTGCAAGACTCTCTTAAATATTACTTACTTCAATTGTATATAAAAGATTCCAACTGTCAATTCATTAAACAAATATTAATTATTCCTTTTGTGGGTTGCTAGGTAGATACTAGGTTTACTAGTCCGGACTACGTGTGCTATCTGGCCTACAAGGCTGGGACAGATCAGGTGCTGTAGCTAAAGATTATCATAGTTTAAGTGTTTGTAGTTATATGGTTGTTAAAATGATCAACAGATCAATTATTTTAACGTGAAACATGAACGGTATATCAGTTAAATTCCACATCTACTGATATATAATGTATCTGTCTCTGCCCAAAAAAGTTTTTAACACATTTCACAATGTAAATATTTTAGTTATAAAAGTGTAATGAACACTAGCTTTTAAAAGACAATCTATTCTGAAAAAGGCTGTTATATTAAAAAAAAGATTTCCAGAAATGTGTTTTCAATACATACCTATGGCAAAGATTTCTAAATCAAACTATTATAAGAAACAATGTAAAATGTCTTCCCTTTTTTCTCCTATGATAATATGTACACATTTTGTAATAATTAAAGCTCTAGCAGCTACATCTTCTGTGTTGGTACTATCTAATCATGTGTATGAATAAAATTCTAGATGTCATGGAGTAGTCTGTCAGATTAATTTCACTCACCCATTTGGATTTCACTGACATATTGCTTTTGGAACATTACATAGAGCAAGCAGAGAAACTTCAACTCCACTACACCAGGAAGAACTACCACTGTGACAGTTAACCCTTTCCTTTAGAATCCCATAGCGACCACTGACGGCAATGTTTCTTTACCAATAATAGTTGTGTAAGTAGCACAAAATCTACCTGAGGAAAACCTGTAACTGCATTCCAGTGGATGTTGTTGTTAATAAGACACCAGAAAAAGGGCATGCTGTCATTTTACTTTTTGTGGACGTTTTGCTTTGTGCGCAAAGAAAAAGGAACAGGTGTCTTTGGAAGGAAGGCCAGGGTGCAGGTGAGGCGGTTGGAGTAAGAGGCAAGTGCAGGGTCCAGTTCCATGGTCAAGCTGTTGTTGTGGTGCTTGAGAGATGAGGATGCCGGGAAATGAGTGATTCGATTTCCCATGTGACGCCTATCACGAGACAGATGGGAGGCAGGATGGGGTCAGGTGATGGATTCCTCTCCTCAGGGGCGTGCAAACGGGAGTGTGTGTCGGGCTTGGTATAGTTGAATCCAGGTTTGTAGGAAAGCAAAACATTTTACCTACTAAAATACAGAGCCAATTGTGCCTGGTGGAAGTTGAGATGTTTTGCTGATTGGATGTTGGACAAGTTTTTAGGGGTTGTCCAAACCAGGAACAGCGCAAATCCTCTAAAGCCAGTTTGACAGTCAGCAGCTCCTTATTGCCCATGTCAACGTTTCTTTCAGCTTCCGCAAACAGTAGGCACAGTGATGTAATTTCTGGTCCTGAAGAAAGCGTTGGGAGAGCACATCCCCCACCCCTGTGTCAGACATGTCCACCTCAACCACAAACTGGAGTGTGGGGTTCCTTGAAGCTGGCCTCGACTTCAGGGGTCCAGTGAAAAGGTATGGACGTGGAGGTCAGGAATGTCAGTGGGGTGGCTACGTGACTGTAATTCCAGATGAACTGCCTGTAAAAATTGGCAAACCCCCGGATTTGTTTGAGGTTGTTTACTACATAAATTCAACTACTAGACTACTTCAATATGTAGGGCACTGAATCATACCGCAAATAAGACATGATGTTTTGGACCTTTGCTTGAGGTAATTTGGTCTAACCCCTGGTCTAGTCTATGGGGTCATTCATTTTACGCCTGATTGTGTTTGATTAATCACGTATCACTCCATATGTCATCCTTCCCCTGGGCCTTTCTCTACCTATCATGGCTGTTCCATAGTCCCAGTGCCGGCCTACTCCATCATTGTCATGGTGACTCCTTGACTTCCCAGAATGCTGAGTCACAATGACACGGAAGAAATGCAGACTGGGCAAAACCTGTCACAATTACAATGAGAATATATTAGGACTTTTCCTTAACACAACTCAGATTAAATGAAACATAGTTTCAACTCCAAAACACATGTCCTTGTCTAATCCTGACTACAATTATGGATTAAAGCGTGTCAGGATAATGAACATAACATTTTATACTAAACATCAAAAATATTCTATACGTATGACACATCATCATCAAGGAATAAGATATCTAACAACCCAGGTTTGAGGATGTTTTTTACAACTGTCACTCTCAACAGTATGAAAAGGCTTCTAATAACAAAAGGTATTACATTTTTCAAACTCACATTTCAACATTTTTCAAACTCACATTTCATTACTGGATATTTCTCTCGGTTAATCCCTGGGATTGAGATGTGTAACGTACCTGATGTAAAGAAGATTTTAAAACCCAAATGTTTTTCTTTTGACTGCATTCTGTCATGCCCTGGCTGTGGTCCTCTAGCCATCTCTGTGCTTTGGGCCTCATAGTCAGGGCATGACGCACTGAGTGGCCTCTAGCCATATCGGTGCCACTGTGGGCTCCTCAATCAGAGCAGCTGCATTCAGTTGCCTCTGATTGGGGAGCCTATATCGGGTAGGGTTGGCCACACATTAGGTGTGGTTGATTGTTTGTATAGCACAACGTTCATGTCCTGTCCTGTTTAATTTTAATTACAAGTGAATACGCTACACGTTATTTGTATATTGTTTTATGTTTGTTTGAACCTTTCATTTGACATTTACAGTTCGTGTCAGGTGATCTGGTTGTTTTAAAGGATTAAACCCTCTTTAATTTACAATGTCTGCATTTGGTTTCGCTACGCTACCAGGACGTGATAGAATCAACCATCATAAGGAACCAGCGCCACCAGGGCCTGTTTCCTGTGTCCTGCCCCCAGGGCCAGCTTCCCGTGTCCTGCACCCGGGGCCAGCTTCCCGTGTCCTGCCCCCGGGGCCAGCTTCCCGTGTCCTGCCCCCGGGGCCAGCTTCCCATGTCCTGCCCCCGGGGCCAGCTTCCCGCTCCCTGCCCCCGAGGGCCAGTCTGCCGTGCCCAGCTGAGACGCCGCCCTTGCCGTGCCCAGCTGAGACGCCGCCGTTGCCATACCCAGATGAGACGCCGCTCCTGACGTGCCCAGCTGAGACACCGCCCCTGACGTGCCCAGATGAGATGCCGCCCCCTGCGGACCCGCCGCCTCCCCCTGATGAGACGCTGCCGCTGCCGCCCCCTGCGGGGCCACCGCCTCCCCCTGATGTGACGCCGCCGCTGCCGCCCTCCCCCCCTTGTTTGACTCTTGCGGCCTGGAGGCCGCGCTTTGGGGGGGGGGGGGGGCTCTGTCATGCCATGCCCTGGCTGTGGTCCTCTAGCCATCTCTGTGCTTTGGGCCTCATAGTCAGGGCATGACGCACTGAGTGGCCTCTGGCCATATCGGTGCGACTGTGGGCTCAATCGGAGCAGCTGCATTCAGTTGCCTCGGATGGGGGAGCCTATTTAGGGTGGGGTTGGCCACACATTAGGTGTGGTTGATTGTTTGTATAGCACACCGTTCATGTCCTGTCCTGTTTCATTTTAATTACAAGTGAATACGCTACACGTTATTTGTATATTGTTTTATGTTTGTTTGAACCTTTCATTTGACATTTACAGTTCGTGTCAGTTTATCTGGTTGTTTTAAAGGATTAAACCCTCTTTAATTTACAATGTCTGCATTTGGTTTCGCTACGCTTCCAGGACGTGATACATTCTGAAAACAAATTAAAGTGAACTTTAGAGAACTATGTGATAGCCACAGACTAAAATGCAGATCCAGGGAAAGGATATATATCAATTAGATGAATATCATGTTTTTTCTATTTTACTCTATAGTACTATAAAAAAACACTGGCAAAAATAACTTATCCAAAATGACATTTGAACTTCAATACATTTATTTAGTTGTAGATGTTAGTGATACAGTGTTGTTTACTACAGGTGATGACAGAGATCATTAACTGCCATCACCAGATGATCTGCCCATTTCCAACTGAAATCTAAACAAGCCTGGGTGCACCCTGTGAGAAAGATTACACTTACCTGACTGGGTTTCAATGACGCACTGCAGTTGGAACAATAAATAGAGCAGGCAAAACACCTTCCACTTCACTACACCAGGAAGACGCATTAAAGAAGTTCTTGCTTCAACAGTGATTGAACGGAACTCTGCTGTCTTTGTCCTACTTTACTTGAAATTGAACATAAAAAAGTCTAAGAAACCGTTAATATAACAAGAAAATGGAGTCTCAGATCCGCCAAAACTATCACCGTGACTGCGAAGCAGCTATCAACCGGATGATCAACATGGAGATGTATGCCTCCTACACCTACACATCAATGGTAAGCACATTAAGTAGGTTACCATAGGAGAATAATGCTCCACTACCTGGTATTATGTATTCAAATGTCCTGCTTTCTTTTATTTCAAACTAAAAAGCAGATACATCTCTACCTAGGACAGATATCTCCTTCATCACATAATTGCATGTTTGCACGTCACCTATAATCATATTAACCCCAGAGACTTAGTTGATTATGTTGCCCAAAAGGTTTGTCAGGATTGCCAAGCTTTTCAAACCACACTCTTTTATCCTACAAGGCATTCTATTTCTCTCGTGACGACGTGGCTCTGCCTGGCTTCGCTCATTTCTTCAAAGAAAACAGCAAGGAGGAGCATGAGCACGCTGACAAGCTACTCTCCTTCCAGAAGAAGAGAGGAGGATGCATCTTCCTCCAGGACATCAAGGTGAGCACTGTTAAAACAGATGTTTGCCTGATAAATTGTACAAATAATTGCCTTAGGGAAAATGTAAAACTTTATTTGTAGATTTTATTTACCAAAAGTCAGACATTTTTATAGGAAGTGCCAGGTACCACTGACTGATTATGATTACTGACTTATTTTGCATTATGCTAATTGTTAGTGGGTCTGAATACAATTGTCCCTAAACCTCCTGTGTTCCATCTATCCTGTGTAGAAGCCTGATCGTGATGAGTGGGGCAGTGGGCTGGAGGCCATGCAGTGTGCTCTAAAGTTGGAGAAAACTGTGAACCAGGCCCTGCTGGACCTGCACAAGATTTCTTCTGACAAGGTCGACCCCCAGGTAAGTAATGTCGTCCAACCCAAAAACGTATTCCTAAAATATGCGTTTAATGCTCTAAGCAAAAGAGCATAAAACAAAATGTTATAAACCTTACTTGTATTGTAATTGAATATTACTAAATTAAATCAAAGCATGAGCAAATTATTGAGGCTAATTGAATAATAGTCCAAGCAAAAGATAGAAAGCACAACTTTCCTGGTTTACATGAGTTGCAAGCATAAACAAGACCGGATGACATTTGAATAATATCCAGATTAGATTTCATATTTCTCACGGCCAGCCCTGCCATTACGTAATATTAGGCAGCCGCTTAGGTTGGCACTTAAATTGGAGACGGCATTTTGACAATTGGATGATGCCTTCGTGTTCCCCTGATAGGCGATGTGTTCTTGCCCTTACCCAATTCGCGTTCTCACGTAGTTCTAGGTGGAGACAAAATAAAGAAATGCTTAAAACTATGCTTGAAAAATTCTTAATGTAATGTAAATATATTATGATACACAAATTCTAAATGTAATGTAATTGAACTGAATTTGTTAAGGCTGGATCATTGAGATAAACCTTATTTTACTCTGCTCCAGCAAAACAAGGCCTGCCATAAATGTTTTTAAGATCAAAGGGCTAGATTGGGATTTGCTGGAAGAAAACACTGACTCTCGTCTGACCTCTTACTTTTCTCTCTTCAGCTCTGTGACTTCCTGGAGACCCACTACCTCAATGAGCAGGTGGAGGCCATCAAGAAGCTGGGTGACTACATCACCAACCTCAACAAGATGGACGCCACCAACAACAAAATGGCAGAGTACCTGTTTGACAAGCACACCCTGGCCAGCCAGAGCTAAACTACATCCCCCAACACAAACCACAGTATCCAACTGTTTCTAAGCTCTTTCCGACAGGCTTTTCTCGCTAGAAACATGTGGCGTGTGTCTTATAAAACAATCATAGTTGTTGTTGCTGATGCTTTAGAGACCCTGATGCTGTAGAGGTGTTTTCATAAGCTATGCTCATTGAACATGCCAGCACATTATGTCTATTACATGACTATGATGAATAAAACCATCTGAGATGGATTTACGGTCTGCTGTTGTGTGATCATGGAAATGCTCCCTCATGCAAATGCTATAATTTTATGATTATAGGCATTTAGTGTCTGTGTGCGTTCTAGATTATCTTCAGAAAAAAAAGAATGATTACCATATTATTGACACTGACAATAATAGAGAATGTGAATCATATCAACTGGAAAATGTGGACATAAAGTTGATAAGGGACATCTGAGTTAATGACCACACAGAGATGCCCTGGTCTCTCATAAACCTTGTGGTTTGAATCCTGAATATTGATTGGCAGATGGCTGTTGTATATAAAACTGTATACAAGAAGTATGACATCACATCCCCTTTTCCTGCTCAAATCTTGTTATTAATCGGTTTATAACAGCTATAATGCATATCAGGTTGATGGTATATTGCCAATATACCACAGCTATGTGCTGTGTCAATGCACTCTGCAATGTGTCATGTCTAAAAACAGCTATTGTCTGTGTAATATTGGCCCTGCACCAGAGCTTTTGTATAGCAATAAGGCCTGTAGTTGTGTGCTATATAGCCAATATTTGTCACGGTGTTGTAGTGAGGCGGAAACATACGCAGACATATTTCCAAACAAAAGGTGTATTTAATCCCAAATCAAACAAACAAACTCTACACGGACTGTAAACGTAAAATGAAAGGACTAACTAACATAAAAACGATATACAGAAAACATGTAAAGCATTCGCTTGAAACAGAATTAAACAGAGACAAACCGTGAGCTGTTGAGACAAGCACAAACAATAAACCACACCGGGTGTGGTGAAAACTGAACCTAAGTAGGCTCCCCAATCAGA
>JACXGK010003082.1:0-47956 GCA_016801125.1 Novumbra hubbsi | reverse complement strand
AGAAGTAACCAAAATAATACTTTGTGCAGACTATGGTTAGAAGTAACCAAAATAATACTTTGTGCAGACTATGGTTAGAAGTAACCAAAATAATACTTTGTGCAGACTATGGTTAGAAGTAACCAAAATAATACTTTGTGCAGACTATGGTTAGAAGTAACCAAAATAATACTTTGTGCAGACTATGGTTAGAAGTAACTAAAATAATACGTTGTGCAGACTATGGTTAGAAGTAACCAAAATCATACTTTGTACAGACTATGGTTAGAAGTAACAAAAATAATAATTTGTGCAGACTATGGTTAGAAGTAACCAAAATCATACTTTGTACAGACTATGGTTAGAAGTAACCAACATAATACTTTGTGCAGACTATGGTTAGAAGCAACCAAAATAATACTTTGTGCAGACTATGGTTAGGAGTAACCAAAATAATATTTTGTGCAGACTATGGTTAGAAGTAACCAAAATCATACTTTGTGCAGACTATGGTTAGAAGTAACCAAAATAATACTTTGTGCAGACTATGGTTAGAAGTAACCAAAATAATACTTTGTGCAGACTATGGTTAGAAGTAACCAAAATCATACTTTGTGCAGACTATGGTTAGAAGTAACCAAAATCATACTTTGTGCAGACTATGGTTAGAAGTAACAAAAATAATACTTTGTGCAGGCTATGGTTAGAAGTAACCAAAATTATGCTTTTTGCAGACTATGGTTAGAAGTAACCAAAATCAATTTTTGTGCAGACTATGGTTAGAAATAACCAAAATCAAACATTGTGCTGGTTATGGATAGAAATAACCAACATCAAACTGTGTGGAGACAATGGTTAGAAATAACCAACATCAAACTTAGTCCTCCTAATACCTTTCATTTTCTGGTAAAACAAAAAACACGTTGTTGAAATGTTAGTTCACTTACCAATTTCTTTTTTTTTAATATATCTGTTTGTGTTTTTGGATCCACTGGGCTAATATAAGCATGTGTATTTACCTTGAGAATCCAAAGGGAAGACCAGTCCTCACCAGGACTAGAGGGCTGTGTAAAGGAGATCAAGAGCATTAGCGCGTTGGTGTGACATGTTGACGAGAGTCCCAGCGAGCATTGTTTTTCTGTTTCAGTAAGAGCTGACACGTAATGCCCCACAGCAGTTTCTCCCAGTGAAACAGCTCCACCCACCCACTGAGCTAAATGTGCGCAGATCTCACCGTTGCAGTGGCTGTGTCTCTTCAGAGCCATGTGTAAATTAAACGGAGTAAAGAGGGGGGAAAAACGCTTTGACTCCAGACAAAATGGGTGCAATTAAATTGGGTGTTCCGTGGGTTTTGTTTCCCCCGCTTGGTAAAAATAGATTAAAAAGTCACAACAACTCTTAAAGTTGAATGGGGATTCTCCACCAATGAGCTGCTCCAGTTAACCCGTGAGCTGTAATCAAGCCCGATTTGATCCCTATTACATGAGAGACCCCTTAGTTAATGAAACACCAGAGCATCCATGATCTGTTATGATGATTGAGTGTTCGTTTTGCATTCCTCTGTGCCCAGGTGCGGAGAGTTTAAATACTTTAGACCGTAACGACGGACCTTCATTTCGATCTCCTCCCGCCTGGGGCAGGCCACCGGGCGATGCAAAACAAACACACCCAGTATAAATTGAATAGGGCTTAGATTCCTCCGGTTTTTCATTAAAGGTGATGGATTCCGATTGGCTGAGTACCTGGGCTCTGAATACGTTCCTCGTCAGCCCAGAGTGTCAGGCAATCTAAATCAGGACCACAAAACAAATTTGGCAGACAAAAGCAGGATCAATAATTTTGTACATTTTCAGAAATTACTTTCCTTTTTCTAAGAAGGAAGGAAAGCAGATTCCATCTGTGCCAATTGTGTTCGATAGCCTTATTTTTATTAACTGCAACCTTGTGGTGCCCAAGGTTGATTTCCTTTATATTTTTCCTAGAAACCAAAACACTCAGAATGCAATAAATTCAATTCTGTTGTTCCAATTTTGGCTACCACTGAACATTTCCTACTAATGCTCCAGTTTTTCTTAGTAAGTTGATTTGATTTGCTTTAGGCTCTTTCTTTCCAATGACATTTCGAGGTAAACTTGCTGTCAAAACTGTCTCTGATTTAAATTTATTATGTACATTTTGTCTTTATTGGGTCTATTTGGGGTAATAATCTTCCCCCGAAAACATGTATATACATTGTTTTGCTTTTTGCTAGACTGTATAGGTGGAAGAATAATTAGTTTTTTGATCTTCAGAAACAGTGAGCTTTAGTAATGTGAATACATATTTATTACATTAAACACTAAGTGCAATTATATATAGTAGTATATTATATATATAGTATAGTTATATATAGTTTTTTTACAAAACAACGTCCATGATGGACGATGTTTCAGGCAGGATAACATTCACAATTGTCTGTGGCCACCAACCTGCAAAACCATTTCCTTTTACATAACCGGAGAAAACTTTGAATAACTTTGTGAAGCCTGAATATATGCTTGTTGCTTTTTCACCGGGGGCAATTGCTGCTGGATCCAATTTACCTGTTTGTCTCCTTGTGACTTCTAGACTTCAAACAACTTAGAATTGTAAACCAATGACTCTTGGCGGATTTATTGTGTATACAGTAATCCCCATCCCCAGTCCCATGGGCTAAGTACAATTTCAGCTTGTTTACTTATCAATTCAAAGCAAATCTAGTTAATCATCGTCTTAATGCCATTCAGACCATTGCTCCATTTGACACATGAAATGCACTGCCTCCAAGGAAGATAAGCTGATTAAGGTAAGAAGCCTTGCATACATAATCACTTATGAGCATGGTTTGGTGGCACAAACAAAAGTAGATTATCATGTTCAGCCAGGCAATGACTCAAATGGGAAATGATACACCAGCACACAACATGATTGTGCACAAATGTATCCAGCAGATGAAAATAAGGACAGTATGAGATTGTTAACCCACTCTGCCTGAAGTTCATGAAACCTGTATTAGTGTTTAGGTTTTTTCATTCACACATTGCTAAATGTTCAGATAATAGAGCAATCTTGTAATCACCTTTCATGTGGCCCCTCCCATCCGCTCATGTGGCTAATTGTCCAATGTAACGCCATGAAATAACGCAGAACATGTTAGTACAATTTCCCTATCACGTTCACCGGTTCACTGATAGGTTGCAGCCTTTTGAGCTGTCTGCACAATTAAGTCTTAAAATGTCTGACTAAGGAAGCTTTAACAGCACTCAGAAATAATTAGAGTGAGACCAGAGTGCCTCTACAGTTTTCCCCCCTGCATAACTTACATAAAGGAGCTCTGGAATGGTTGAATTTGCAACCGCAACCAGAATGTAAATCCTGCAATTTTCAACATGAGATGGCAAAACCAATATGTTGATCTGGGGTGTATTTAAATGCGGAGGCATCAACAGTTCATGGATTGCCAAAGTACAAAAAGCAAAGGACTTTTAGTGTGATAAAAATCCTAATTCACATCAGTAAAGAGGTCACGCATAAACCCAAAAGCACCCCTTTTCCCCACTAAAAAACAATATAACAAATATCTATTGAAGGATCTTGGTGGCTCTCAAGTAAGGCTTTTGTGAGAACTTGATATAGGAAGCCATTAAATGAAACAGTAGCTACCAGAAACAAACAGAATGTAGAATATAAGAAACTCCTTAGCTTATCTTTCCACACAAAGATTACCTAGTAATTGGCACTGTAATAGTAATGCAAGTGCCATTCTTGTTCCCTTTGTCAAGTCGAAGGTGTTTCTGGAGCTTCAAAGGGCAAAAGCATGTCAGTTTGCAAAGTGAGTACATTTTTGAAATGTGGAAATATTCAGTCTGATCTCTTTACCTTGTCAAGCTCTTAACCGTGTCAAACTTACCAACTGTAACTTAGCTATTAATACTACATATTCCATGGCAAATTGACAGATACAGAATGTTTACCAAATGTGTTCATGGGGCTAGTAACCGAAATAGGATTGTAAAATAATTACTTTATTGTTAGTTAACTGTCCAGGAGGTCACTGCTGTCAGAAATTATTACACAGCTAAAACCTTCCTAAACATGTCACATCTGATGTACTTGTTTTTTGGTGGTTCCTTACCTTTTATTCACACTGCAAATTTGTTTACTGTCCTTCTATTTTTATAAAGTTATTTATTTACTATGTCTTCTGATTTGTGGTTGCACTCTTGTATGGGAAATAAGTCATATTTTAAATGTTATACCTTGCCTACCCTATTCATAGAAGTGGAATGGAGGTTGTCAGCGACTCTAGAGGTTTCTTCTGCTGTTCGTAATGGTTTTGTAAGTCCCATTATGCAGGAGGAACTAAATTATTCTGCTGAGAGGATCGCGGAGATTGACGTGGGATTTGCATGGCAGGAGATTTGGTGTCTGAATGTATTAGTCACAGACGTTACAAGTGGGCCCAGTTAGGGTATTACCCCAACCTCAGTGCCACATTTAGCCCATGGAAGCGTATTCTGATGTTTCCGTTTGTGTCCTCATGTTTATTTTCTACCATTAAAAGTGCAATTTGTCACTGAAAATATTAAACAGAATTTCTTTCCCCCTGTTTTGGTCAAATGTTAAACAAATCAAATATAAAAATGAAAGGAATTATTTTATGTTTTATTGACAGATTTTTGGGGATTTTTACAAACATTATACCATAATGCCAAAGCAAAAACAGACTTTTTGAGATTTGTGCCTATGTTTTGAAAATCACTTCAAGTACCTGCAGTACAAAAGTGTTCAGGCCCTTCATTCAGGACTTAGTAGAGGCTTTGTAGAAGCTCTGGGTAGTGCTTTGAGTCCTCATCGGTATGCCTCATCCAGCTTTGAACACCGGGGTATTTTCTCTCATTCTTCCTTGTAGATCCTTTTAAACTCATTCAGATTGAATTGAAAGTATCAGTGAGCTGTGATGTTCAGGTCTCTCCACATATTTGCAATGTAGTTCAAGTCCGGATTTTAACAATGTCCCTCAAGGACACCCGCAGGATTTTCCCGAAGCCACTCCGGCACTTTCTACACTCTGTGTTTGGGTTGTTGTTATGCAAAAAGATGAATCTCCCCCCTGGTTTCAGGTCCAGTGTGCTTTGGATCCATTTTTATCCAAGGACCTCTGTATTTCGCTCTGTTCATCCTTCCCTTAATCCTGACCGACCGACCTCCCAGTCCCTGCTGCCGAGCAGCATTCCCACTGCATGATGCTCCCACAACCATGCTTTACCGTAGTGATAGCATTAGCTGGGTGATGAGTGGCTCCTTGATTTCATCGCGTCATAAGCCTTCTGCTAGTGAGTGGTTTCTGTCCAGCCACTCTGTAAAAAAGGTCTTATTGATGTAGTGCTGCAGAGATAGTTGTCCTTCTTGCTGGTCATCCCATCTCTTCAGAGGAAATTTGAAGCTCTGTGGCCAACTCCCTGACCAATGTACTTGTGTGGTTACTTAGTTAATTAGTGGACTATACACCTGTGGCTATTGTGTGTGTTAATTGCAAAGAAATATACAGTGAATCCAATCTAACATTAGTCTATTCAAGAAATCAATGATAATTGGTCTTAATTAAATAATTGGTCTTTTCACAATGTAACTGGTGGTATATCTTTCAATTAAATACCTATAATCTACTGACACACAACCCCTCACATTTTGGTTAGTCAGTTTGTAAAGACCCATTTAAATATGTTATGTCTAAAATGAGCAGACTAGAAATCTGTTATGCTATTACAATTAAATTTTAATATTTAAAATTGTGGTGACCATGTCCTTTGTCCTGTCATTTAGACACAATGCTTTGGCTTGCTCTCTCCTGTCAGTCATAAGATTAAGGTTTGTCCAAATGTAAAATTCTATTATGATCATTGGCCATTGTGGTCTATAGTTCATCTGTATGCAATGGGAAAAATGCTACGGGAAAATGCTATGATTTGTGATCACAGAGCCGTTTTCACATTAAAATGTGCATCTTTCATATTAAAATGTTGCTGTGTGTTAAATGGCGATGGTAGTATAAATCCTTTTCACAGACATCACAGTCACAAAGACCTGTTTCCCTGATTCCATGGAAGTACGGTGAGGGGTTTAATCTTTGGTTTAATATAACCCTGGTGTACAGATATGATGTGTGTGAGAGAGGCCTGCTCTTTGCGGTAAATATTTGCTCTGTGGTTGAGCCAGAAGCCATGGATCGAATTTTCCCCTGGAAATAAAAATCACATCACAAGACTCACTGAACTCGTGACTCTAAATAGTTCAGTGTCACTCACCATCAGAGAAGTGGAGTGCTAAGAAAGCGAAGGAAGCTAAGAGAAGGCAATTTTCTGGAGTGACTTAGGTGTTGGAGACCAAAGAGCCTTTTTATGAAGCATAAATGGGCTCATGGATGAAGACAATCCCAGTAGAGTATTTTGAAGCACTTTTTGAAGATGACCAAATAGTCCAGCTGAAAACCTACAAGGTCAAATTTCTGTTTCTTGACCCCAAGTATTTCATTTGAGCAGTTCAAGCATATCAGAATTACAGCCTATAAATCCAATATTAGGTATATGCTAACTATTTTAGGGCATACTCGGAATCAAGACCTAAATGCATGTACGTGACATTTTTAAGTAAGAGGACTTAAATAGAAATGTTTTCCTCACAGAGGTCTTTGTTAGACAGTGATGTATATGGTAATGTGAGTATAACACCAAGCCAAAGTGCGTGAAACATCAATGGAACATATTGTTCTTTTGAAATACCTCACAGGTTTTTCCCATTTAAAAGAAATAAAGGTTTCCTAATCCGTATGCCTTCACCATTGCTTACACGGCTCCTGCCAACATGTGCCCTGACAATGGAGGACTTGCTTTCGGAATGACGTTGACATCAATGTGTTTTCCCATTTGCGCTGTTCTCAATGGTCTCCTTACGATTTCACAAAAATAAAGCAATAATGTCTTGTGCAGAGTGTCTCTGGGCAGACTGCTACTGTATCTCTACACCAATACAAAGATTGCTCTCCTACTGACACCTAACATTCCCAACAATAATCTTACCGACAGTCCCCTACGCCATGGCTGCAAGGATGCAGGAGTATTTTATAATCTGGCAATCAGATATGCGCAGGTAGTGGGAAAAAAAATATGATGTGACTTTGTTAAAATGATGTGTAATAAAGCATGTATAAAGGGATTAATCACATGTAATGTTAACTAAAAAACAATTTGTTTCATATTTCTGTGTTCCAAATTGCAAGTGTCGTCTGTAAATATTTGTACAGTTTATATATGTTTTGAGTGACTACTGTCAATTTCTACAAAAAGATGGATTTTACATTTACAGACATTCCTGTGGTATTTCATGACCCCTTTGGTTTCAGAATGCCCCCAATAAAATATTGATTAACCATCTATACAATACTTTATATTCATTAAAAATGGCTTGGCTTCACTGTGTTGGGTGCTGTCCAGTGTGCTAATGGGCTGTACTGCGCAACAGAGATTTTAAGCCATTCTACACTAATAAAGATGTGGAAGCCAACTTATTTGATTGGCACACGTATTGTTGTCATCGTATTTTAAAACATAATCATAGTCTAAACCCAGATTTAACTGTTGCATAGACAGGAAATGGTCTGTAAAAAGCAATGCAAAATGAATGTTTAAACAAGTATTAACAGTGCTGTCCCAAGTCTTATTCTATCTTGACAATCATCCAATAATAAGGTCAGGGTCATATTATCCACATTGAATAGATACTGAATGCTGAATCAAACAAACTAGATGGTTTTGCCCTTCACATTGAGGACTAGGTGATGAGGCTGCTACAATTGTGGGACTTAAGTTGACTTGTTCGACTAATACAATCTGTTGTCGGTCTCTGCCGTCACTCTCATGTTGCACCTATTAGTCTACGTGTGTTTGGCAACTCTGCGTAAGCACAACGGTCTCACGTGCAGTACATTTAACAGTTCCTGAATCTGCAGGCATCATTGAGCCTGCAAAGTGACCACATACATGAGCGAAAGAATCTCAAGTGCCAGATTATTTCAAAGAGAAATATAATAACCAAATGCTGCAATATGGGCTCTGAATTGACTTTCACCGTGGGCACACCCACTCTGCTTAAGCACATAAAACGAAAGCTTTCCTGGTATGGAGTGTCTAAAAATATGAACTTAAAAAAACACCTTTGTAACTTTGTCATTAAACTCACTTTAATTCAATTTAAGTAATTTTATTCACAGTGATTCACTACAACGCCAACAGTGTTTTGTCTTTCACACTTAGGAAAGGCAGACCGCACCTAAACGTCTTCAGACTACTGGTCCAAAACAATAATAACTGCTAAATAGTTCCCCCAAAAACATATGGTCTTCATATGTCATATGATGTAGCCTATAAGATTCTGTGCTTTGGTTGATGGTTGTGTTTGCTTGAGACAACGGCATGTTGTTTCCGTGTTTAAGTTTATTTATTAGTTTATTACTTTATTTTCAAGAACTGAAAAGTGCATTACCTTTGAACAAGTGACCTAGTCAAACACTAAATCATTGATACGAACACCATAAAATGGCCATTGTTTTTAGGCTGCTTGGTATAAAGGTGTGAATGTGCTGATGTGTAATTCGAGAGGAGCAGTGAACATTATATTGTACTGATAAATGGTGTACTGTTCCATAGTGGGAATAATCGCAGGCATTGTGCCAATCTGAAAATCAGATTAATTTGTTTGTCTTTATCTTGCCTTTACTAAACTAAATGAAAATATAAAGGCAATGTGCACCCATTTCTATCATTTTACTGTATTACAGTTTATTTAGGACATTATTCAATTGACAGATTTTTTTGGTGCTAATATATGAGTTTTAGATTGCTGGTATGTAATATGCTAATTTTAAAATGTCTGGGACTTTTTATTTTAGCTCATGAAACATTGCACCTAGCCCTCATAGGTGTTCAAGTTTTAGTTCAAAGTAAAATGCTGGTTCAATGTTCAATTTCTTTTTTTAATTAATTGAATAATTGCGCATTTAATGGAACAAAATATAAATAGCTATATTGGGATAAAGGCTTTTTTGCTCCTGTGAATATGCTAATTTAAACACTGCCAGACCACTTTCTGGAACTCTATACTTTTTATAGAACCAAGAAGCTACATAAAAGAGCTTCACGACACCTCTCAAAGCTCTAATCAAAATGAGGGTTGTGTCAGGATGATTATTCATTGCCTGCTCAGAAACAATAACTATTTCTCTGTTCACTTTCATGATGTTGTAGGGGTGGCACACACGCGTCTATAATAATATCTGTATGTATAATATGTTTAATTTAGAAATGCACACAACTGTTATGTACGCTAACACTCGGAAACATGCTTATATAGGCTTAATAATGATGCACTTAATGTTACATGGGGAGTTGTTAATGCATTATAACACATGCTCGAAATAGTGTGAGTGCTGGTCAGATCGTGCCAAATAATACTAAAAAGAAAATGCTGAAACACTGAATGTTCACAGTGACTTTTATCAATGTGTCGGAACAATGTGTTGGAACCACCAAGACTATTCTGGCGCTGGCTTTCCGGACAAGCTAAGTGAGCAGGCAAGTGCCACAGGCCACAATAACAGAGTTCACTTTTTATGTAGAAGAAGTTTAGTTTCTCTGGAGCATGCACATCAATCAGGCCTTAATGGTAAAGTGGCAGTTCTTGCCTGCCTAAAGTAGACAAAAGCTACAGCCTGAGAAAAAAAAAACACTGTATGTCTCATCACCTGGCAAATACCATCCCGTTGGAGTAGCATGGTGGAGGGAGCATTGTGGCATGGGGATTCTTTTCAGTCGTGGAAACTGGGAAATTGTTCCAGGTCAAGAGATGGATGAATGGAACATCATACAGAATGCAGGACCTCAGACTTGGGAGCACGCAGCCAAGAGAATGTTGACGTGCCATGTGGACAAATCGGTGAATGTCTTTGAGTTGCAACATTTTTATTTGATTTAACAATAGCAAATGTATGAGAAACGTTAAACCACACATGCCTCGTTAAACCACAAACTATCAAGGATAGAAACACAAGACTTGTTTTCATTGTGTTCCTCATGTCATTTAAAAACATATTTTTGCAGAATGGAAGACCAAGTGTTTTTCTTGTCAGTTTTTTTTCTCACAAATCAGTTCTCATTCTTTGTAAACGTCTTATCGTGTGGTTGTAAAGTGCTTTTGAACATTTAGGCATGATTGTATACAGACATTGTACTCAATTAGAACACTAGTAACACAATTTTGCATACAAATGCTGTTTTAATCTAAAATAAACCAGAAAGCAATGCTGTATTGTAGAGAGAAAAAAAACAAATACAGTTGTGATTGTCAGTGTATGTTTGTCCTAATTACATTTGTACTGTAGTTGCCACTGATGAGACAATTGCTCTTCTCCTGATTGCATTGCAGTGAGTATCACACACCCTGGGGAGGATGGTACTTTACATGGCAGCTAGGCAACCAGAAGAACAGACATCAGTGTGTTGTCGTATAATAAAGTGAATATTCATAAATAATACCCTTTGTGATTTGTTGCATTTCTGTCAGTTTTAAACATCTAGAAGTGCCTGAAACTAGGGCAAATGCCTTCCTTTTTCATTATAACTGTCTTAAAATTATGCGAAGCCTTTTTGCTATTTCAACCTGACGAATCCCCCCTTCATCAGGCTGCAGGTTTCTTGTACTAAATCATGGGCTGCCTTAAAGTTAAACAACCTCATTTTCATGTTCTCATTTCATTGCCCTGAAAAGGACATTTCGGAGGACACATTGCTCCCTTTTTGGCAATTTATTTCGCCATCGTTCTCTTTTGAATGATGGAGGTGAGACCAGATTTAAGTTACCGTAATTTGACAGCAAGGTCAATGTGTGTCTTGAATTATAATGTAAACACATTTAGTCAGGCCAGTAAAAGGGCGGTTTCATAATCCGTATAATTTTCACTGCTTGTTCTAATAAGAGCGGCTTTAGGGGGCAGTACATCACCCTCTGTGTCCCTCTTGGGCAACGCTTCTGAAACGACAGGGCTGGAACTGAGCTCGTTTGTTCCACATGCTGTGCACAGTGTTTTGGTAATCAGAGAGGAGGACACTATAAATGCAAGGTTATCTCCTGCCTTTGTCGCCTGGACAAAACAAACCTTAATTACAGACTTTTAGTAATGTATGGCGAATGGGCCCCAACCTTGTTGTGTGGCTGTAAATGTAACATTAGGAACGGATATTAACAGGTGTGCCTCTGTCATTCAGGTACAGAGTGTGATAGAAGGACATTTCCCCCAGTGGACAGCAGCTACAGAACCACAACAGAAATTGAAGGATTGAACTATATGGTGCGATTACATTTTATTCCTAGATCACAGGCACACACCAATCACATAGAGGTCTATGTATCTTTCGGAAACCCAGCAACAGGATTTCATTTCAAAAGGCTGATAAACGTATGGCAGGGGTAGCTTTTTGTTATTTATTTTGTGCTTTTGGAAAACATTTCTATGGCAGGGTGACAAAGCCCCTTGTATTGACACCTTGCATGGACGGTGATGCACATTGTCAGGAAATGACAGCTTAGCCGGTAGCAACAATGATGAGGCAACCCATCAGCAACCTTAAAATGTCATCCTGGGACGTTTTACCCAAATTTTATGAGGTTTTTGTTACATGTGCATACTTTGTCACATAAGTGATGTTTTTGCCAATACATCGCACTTCAATAGAACAAACGCTCTATCATAATGTGTTTGTTATTTCCTAATTTGAATTGCGTTTTAACTGCATTTGTTATCCGAACCGGAGTGATGTGTTTTCATTTGTCTTGTGACCTTTGCGGGAAGTGTCAACACAGATTAGCATCCACAGATTTGCATCTTCAATAATTGTATTGTTTAGTCATGAATTTAAAAAGATAGACGTCATAGCATTGCCTTAGACTCATATTAAACCAACCATTTATTTTAATATTTTAGCAACAAAAGGAGCTACCCTATTCATCTCTGTCACCAGTAGATAGGCATGGGAGGCATCTGGAGTTTGCTGCAAACAGCCTTTGGGTTGGAGGATGCCACTTCCCATACGAGACTCTGTTTCTCATCTGTCTGGAGATCACTGGGCCATGCCTAAAAGCTCCATCTCAGTCAAGCTCCACTCCTGTACGGATGACATTTCAATTATACAGTGCTCTCCTGGCCACTTGACAACCAGATAGCAACCTCCAGTCTTTTACTCCATCCTGTGTGGACAGCATCCATGACACAGTGGGGTCATGGAAGAATCTGCTTTTCCAAAGGTTATAAAACATCATGAAAATACTTCTATCCAACCTCTTGTATAAGAATGTTCTGATAAAAGAACATCAGTCACCTAACCTCAATAAAACTAATTGTTTGTTTTAAACAGTCTTAACCTGTGGGCAAATGCAAATGGCTTAGGGTAATGAACAGTATGTTTAATTGCACTGGACCCTCTTGAAGTCATGTTGCTGCCCAGCAAGCAAACGCAAGGAGAGGGGAGATCAGCTGTGCCATTGCCAAAAAGATGTGACAGGGAATGCAAATGCATACGGTTTTCTCCTTCACAGCTGTGTAAGGGTAATCGAAAATCTGGAATCGCACGTTAGCAGACGGTCATAGCAATAACCTGCCCCATCCTTGCTCCCCCATCATCCATGGTTCAGAAGATGAGGACGGCAGGGTTGTCTACTTGTTTCAGGAAGCAGAGCAAATGCGTTACATAAAGCAACATAAAATGCATTGTCTTTTTCGAGGGTACCAGGCTCCTGTCTGAAGCTGTTCACGGGCTGGCGTGGCTGTCCCCGTCCACTCTCTCAGACAACCTGGTGCCTCGCTTCCGACCGCCTTGCCTCGCCACTGTGGATTATAGCTCTCTCACAGCCATCATGATCTTACACAAACACCACTTGTCAGCTCATTTATCAGTGTTCCCTGGATGTCCACATTCGTCACAGTGACTATTTCTGGGTCCCAGCCTCAAGGCACCAATGTATGTCACCTCTGATACTGAAAATATCCCACAAATCCCCTTTGATATTTACGCATTTCTGTAAAATGTCATTGGTGATAATTGTCGCTTCGCATCTGGCTACTTTCTCTGCTTGTAATGGACATAATTTGTGCCTGGTTAAACTATGGATGTTTGTTTTCCCCAATTAAGGTGTTCCGTTTGGATGCCATTGACATTGGGAATCATTCAAACCCACTTTATATACATTATTCATCCTTTCCCAGCAGACTTTATGCTTTTCAATTTGAGGTGCTGACTTGATGAGAGGCGATTATGTCACCCAATATGTCATGAAACTTGCTGTTATATCTTGGAACGTGACTCTTAGATCTATAAACTAAGAAATTTTCAAAATATATTTTTTTTTAGAATTGACTGTGTCTCTAGTCTAACCAAATTACTATACAGCAGCATACTAATGTTAGCAATGCATTATACTCCAGTTCCAAATAAGAAATTACACAAGTCTCCATTATTGATTTGTCACTAGTTCTCTGAGTTTATATTATTTTCCTAGTTCAAAACTGGGGAGTCAAAGCACACAATCTAATGATATTTTTCAGATTTTAGGTTTGGTGCAATTTCCACAATGTCAAGGGATTAATGTTTGGGAGGTGGGAGGAACACAAGGCAATTTCCAATTACGACTTGACGCCAGTGGCAAGAATATACTGACATTACTGAGCTCCTCGCCATACTGAAGAGGCACAAAATGGAATGGACAATACCATTCGGTGGTCCAAGATTTCAAACCATTCATCATGACATACAAGACATCATGACACTCATTCAGCTCATGGAGATTAAGTGGAAGTGGCCATGGAAGTGAACTAGAAAATGACAATGGTTTTTTAATGTGAGCTAAACACATGTTAAACATCCTCAAATGACCCATAATGACATTTATCTCAAGCCTGGAGCCAGTAATGAGTAGTGCTATATTCATGATGTCACTCATCTCATAAAAATCAGATTATAGTGTTCAGTTAACCTAAAGGGACATTTTGTGCTATTTCTTAACATTTAAATAATTACATTTTTAGATTAACTTAATGAGCCTTAAATGCATTTATTCCTTTGTGGACTTCAGATAATCGTGTGCAAATATATGTGCATGAGTCAAGACTCAACCATAAAAGCCTAATTTACACTTTAAGGCAGCTTTTGACCTGACAATGGAAGTTACAGTTATATAAATCCAATATAAATCATGTGTATAGTGTAAAACAAATTAAATCAGTATGGGGTCAAATAATGACAATGTGTACGGTGTTAAACTATGTAAATGTGTTTGGTGTAAAAACATTTCTATGTGTATGGTGGTAAAAATGTGTAGGGTATAAAACAATGTCAATGTGTAAAGCCTATGACCTGTAAATGTGTATGATGTAAAACAATTTAAATGTGTATGGTGTAAAACAAAGGTAATGTGTATAGTGTAAAACAATGTAAATGTGTATGGGGTAAAACAATGTAAATGTGTATGGTGTAAAACAATGTAAAAGTGTATGGTGTAAAACAATGTAAATGTGTATGGGGTAAAACAATGTAAATGTGTATGGGGTAAAACAATGTGAATGTGTATGGTGTAAAACAATGTGAATGTGTATGGTGTAAAACAATGTGAATGTGTATGGTGTAAAACAATGTGAATGTGAATATGCTGCATAAAAAATAAGACATCTCTCTTGGCCTCCTCACCCCTCTTACACTAAAGTCACAATTGAATTTAACTTTGAATGTTTGGAAATTGTAAAACCAGACTTCATTCTTGTTTATATGCACAGTCTATCAAAGTACATTGAGAACAGTACAGCAGATCAGGTTTTAGTAAAACACCCTCTATTACCAACATGCCACCGTTAAGATTAAACACAAATACACAACATTCATACATAACACATTTAACGACACTGTATAAATAGGCCATTCATATTCCAAATTGAATTTGCTTCTGATAATCTGAAGTGTTGCAATATGGATTGCCTTAATATTTGGTCTGCAGCTATTTGTTTCAAGTCTGCAGTAACATTCTGACTATACACGAGCAAAAAGTAATTAAAGTTAGCACATCAATATATTAATGTGAAAACGATTAATGACAAAATTTAATAATGGAACGTGTACTTTTACATGTCCTTGGTCTTTACTCATGGTACATGAGAGTGCAATGCATATGTAGTATATTTTTTTACATGTTGATAAATAGGAGCTCATTCTGGCAAGTGCATAACTAACTCTTGAGTAGCTAATGGCTACAGTAGCATTGTGAGTCATTTGCGGCTGTATCTATAGGCATGTTCGTGGGTGGCTTCCTCCATCCTGGTGGACAATTACACTGTGATAGCACAGACTATGATAGCTTAAATACTGCTCAGTGCATATCATGTAATTTATGTCGACACTTGATCGTTAGGTACTGTTAAAATCATAGGAAGCTTACCTTCAATGGGCATTGAATATTCAATTGACATGTCTGAAGTGGCTAATAAGATCCCTTGTGAACTCATCAAAGAACAATAGGAGGTAATTAGCATTTCTTTTTAAGTATAATTCCTAACTAGTATATATATTTTTGTATATTTATATATATATAAATACAGATATGTATATGATATACCTCCCCGCTAGTTTGATTTGGGAAGGACTATGGGTTTGAAGTTTTAGTTCCTCTTTTGTTTTGAATCAATGACATTTCAAAAGTATTCTTTATTTAGTTTAAGGCAATGAAGCCCATATACAATCAATTATTCTTCAAACAAGGTGCCTTTCTAAGGTTTTGTTTGAAGTGTGTTGGCCAAATGACACACTAAAGTAAATAGGCTTTAAGAGCAGCAATAGTAGTTACTAAGATGTATCTTCTGGTATTACTTGAGAAAGGTCTTATATTAAAATATCTCTCTATATATATATCTGTGTGAATATTTTATCTGTCCAACTAAAGTTCAGCCTGCAGATCCCCATGGTTACATAAGAAAAAAACCTAATTTAATGGCAATGTTGCAACAGAGTTTTAGGCAAGATGAGTGGTTTTCCATATTGTTGCCTCAACCATGTAGTTTAGTTTTCTCTGTGTTTTTTTGAGGGGAGTATGTTCATACCACAAACCATGCAGCTTTTGCTTTATTCATCCTCACTCTTATTCTGCAATGTCTGTACAAAGTCTGCAGGGCCTGGGCCTTTCAAGCCTTTCTGAAAATTGAATCTCCTTCAGGGAGGCCCAGAGCTCTCTGGTGATGGAGGGTTTGTGATGTGAAAGGAATTATGACTTTTAAATATGTGTGTAGCGTGCTACTAAAGAAAAATCTATAAACATGATTCACCCAGTAGCGGCTTCACATTGCCCAAATTGTATCGCTCCAGCGTCTCTTTCAAGAGCAATTCACACTAGACCATTCCTATAAAATGAAATGGAATCATCACTCCATAATGCAATTAAGTTGCCGGCATTTGGATGGAGATAAATAAGCCGTTTTAACTCTGTCTGTAGAAATATTTTTGTTTGTTTGTCACTCTGTGACACTAATAGTTGGTCCATTTACACACAAAGTATTTTTAACGCTTTTCTAATCCATTACTTTCTCGTTATTAAACTCTAGCAGAGCATTTCTTACTGTAACCAACAGCAAGCCAAGCAACTTGCTGCAGGAGACATTATGCGTTGATCAACTAAATAGATTTGCTCCAAGTATGCCACCAAAATGTGAAGACCTAAAATACCTCTCATGTTGTTTTGCAGTAAGATGCAATTGTATAAAAATAAGCTTATTTCTGAGCCCATATCATGCAAAGAGCGAATTGGCATTCAACTCGCAAGTTCAGAGAAGTTTTGTTTTCAGAATGATTAGCATAATTCTTGCATTGTGCGGTCTTTAAACGTTTCAAGGAACACCATCCCAGGAGTGATTCTCTTAAACAGGAGGCTAAGAAACCCCTGTAAAAGGCTGAAGATAATTAGTAGAATTGTGTTGAATTGGGTAAAGGAGTTAGCAAATTATTGCTGCAGGCTTCAAGGTGTGCCACAGAGATGTAAGAGTTTGTGAGCTGTCATCATCTTTACTGGGTGATTCAGACCTTTGGGGCAAATCAATCGCACCTATTTTGGTTGGGCACGTATCAAGACTACATGAGAAACGGTTAAACTCAACGTGCTGATAAGAAGTGTATCTCTCTCATGCCGACCAGAGTAGGGACCTTCTGATTACACACCGAGGAGTTGATAAGAATGCATTATGGCCACTTGCTAAACAGCAGCTACTTCAAAATCCAATTATCCAGGGTAAATATATTGCATCAGTTACCGACACTTAATATCACTGGTTTGGTACTGATGAACATATACATTGACATTATTACACTCACAGGGCAGACTGAAGAGGTACTATTTGTGTGACTCACATAGGGTGACTTCTGTTGTTAATGTAGCTTGCGTGCAACCCCAATGCAGAGGGTTGGGGATATACTCTGGTAAATAATTTGCTCATTTTGACTGAAAAATATTGGCATGTTTTAAATATGAATTGAGGTTCCTCTGATGTGTTACTGAGTTTTGTGAGAATTTCCAATGAATATTGTTTGGTTTAAAGATCGGAAGATTAAGAATCATTCACGGGGCAGTTTAGTCTTGCACCAGGATGTTTCCTTATTCTAGAGATTGATAGATAACATTTATGGAGGTCATTGCTCATGGATGTTAATTGTGGTTCAAATATTTCTCCTTCTAGCTAAATATACACCAATATTAACCAAACAAATCATAAAGCTCACAAGGCCTGAAGAGTCAAGTTGTTAACTGATGATGAGAATATAGTCTTGAAATTCTGTCTCAAGGCTGGAACAATGTGGAAGGCAACCCAGCTGTCTAAACAGAACAATACCAAAACCATATTGTGTCCTTCCCAATATAATGTGCATGCTTCTCTATGTTGCAATACAACAGACCAACAACCTAGAGTTCACTTTAATTAGATTAAACATGTGTTCCCAAAGAGAACAATACATATCCTGTAATTTGCATGACAATGCACCATAATTGTGTTTGGCTTAATTCTTTTTTAATAGCCAAAGCAATGCTGCCAGATTATATTCATAATGAATCAGTCTCTGAGTCCTCTCTCGAAAAACATTGTATGAAATGGCCCACTCTTACTGGTTTTCAGGAGTGTCATTAACCCTCATGACTTGTTATTGTGTCTCGGCTTTCCCAGAGAGATCAAATTCGAACACATTTGGAAGAGGTATTACTGGGACTCTTTGTTCGGCTTTGATTGAAAGCAGTGCCTGCTGATTACATGGACGTGGTTATCTCTGAGGCAAATGGCATAGGATAAAATGGCGAGGGCTTCTCTATAACGTTGCCTTACTTGGCACTGCATTATTGGACTTTAATAATGATTGAGTCAGTCCGTTGGACAGTATCAAGACTGACTTTAATCTCCTGACCGTTATGATGGCAGCCTGAAAAATCTGACCTACTCACAAAAAAGAAAGGTCTCTAAAAGGATTTGTCTGCGGTCCTTGTGGGGAAAGACTTTCTTTTGGTTGCAGAAGAAACCTTTTTGGGATCCATGTTCTACCTGGAACTCAAAAAACAACTTTGCCTAGAGGGACAGACAAAGCCATGTCCCCCTTATTGATAGGGTAGAGTAGTAACTGCTTGGCATGTTCAATTTAAAGCTTTCACTGATTCCTACTGACAACTCCCTACCGTTTGTCAATCAACTTATACCAGTCAATTTTCAGTGATCACCGTGAACACAGGACTCAGTTCATACACCTACAGTTTTGACCCAGCCCTATTGGATGAAAAGGCCTGAACATACCGCCTCAACCTATAAGGCATCTACATACAGGTCAAAAGCTTCAATGTGCCTTGACAAAGACTATGAGTCTCTGGAAGTTTACTGGAAGAATGGAACACCATTCTTCTAAAAGATATTCCATCCTATGTTGTTTTGATGATGGTGGTGGAGAGGCCTTTTCTAACACGAAGGTTCCACTTTCTCCCATAGGTGCTCCACTGAGTTGAGATCTGTTAACTGTAAATGAGATGGTAAAGTCAAGGGCGGAAAAAAGCGCAGGATTTGGTGGATAGGTCATTTATTACCAAGAGTCCAGAAACAAACAAAAGGCACGAAAAACCTTGTGTGCGTTACACAGATCAATCTGACTCAGCAGGAGTCTATACAGATTCCAAATCACACTTAACAATAACGAACACTGAACAGGACACACTGGCAAACTTCTACAGAGACAACAAGCAACAGGTGTGCGCAATGAGGAGGTGCGTTCGTGAAGACATGGGACATCACAAACAATCAACACATTAGGTGGGGGCAGGGGAACGGTGGCAGCTAGGGAGCCGATGCTACCGAACGCCGGACCCGACCCGAGCGAGGAGGGGGCACGTCCCCAGAGGGAGACAGTAAAGGGCATAGCATTGTGATTCATCTCATGTTCATACTCACCAAACCCTTCAGTGGCCCCTAATTGTCATCTTTCCAAGTAAATCCTTTCCTCTTGGCATCTGGATCCAAAATTGAGGTCTACTCGTCATGCTCAGAATTATTCTCGTCATGCCACAGAATATGCTAGAATTTGAGAGTTACATTTGTAATCAGATCATGCAGTAAACCTATATGAAGCATCCGCATCCATTATGTTTCTACACTCATTCAGGTTTTTACTTTAATTTGTACGTAGTTCTGTATAGTTCAGTTACGGTGCACAGTGAATAATGTGTACACTGTGCACAGTGGTTGCTAGATCAGTCTGGCAACCATTGATGAAATCATTCCAGTTTCTAACATCCACAGTTGTCACAAATTACTTGTAAAGGTTCCATGCCTAAAATGTCAAAGATCACCAAAGATGTTGACGCACATTGGCTAAGAGAATCCTAGGAAGAATAACGCAGCATAGATACTGGGCAAAAATAGTCCCATCGTATCTGCCTAACATAGTGTTAGATCACCAAAAGACCCATGCCGTTGTGGATTGGGCAATATTATATTACTTAAGAAAACAACACGTTCAAACAATGTATGCATATTCTCCTGATAGCACGTTCCTTTTTTTCATCACATTATTTCATCAAACTATTTCCCTCATATTCCTATATAACACAATCTATCTCAGTAGATCTCTTCCCTCAGGCATATACACAAAATGTACTCGAGAAGACCCTTTGGAGCATAAAGCTGACTGTTAAAATGAGCAGGGTTACTATGGGCTAACTCCGGACAGAGCAAAACATTGTGTATGTGCTGTAACCAAAAAAAGGTTTGGGAACTACTGAAGAACAGATATATGGTGCTTAAGTTTTGTGTATGCATGTCTGAAATGTAGAAAAGTATTGTAAATATATCCTAAAATCTCTTAAAACATGGCATGAGAGGGTTCAGATGACCTTGGAGCAGACCAGGGAATAGTTAACCCTGAGTAATTATGGTTAAATGCTACAAGGGCATATTTGCAGCAGATCTTGTCGACTCAGGATATGAACCATCAAGCTATCGGTCACTTTCTTTTCCCCAACTGCTTAAACCTGTTAAAATAGCCTTAGCCTTATAAAATAAATCATGTAAGTGTAAATAGCTATGACAAATTATCGTTCAATCTGAGCTCATTCATTAGAGAAAATTGGTTTGGACAAAGAAAACCTGACAGATTTAGTTTCTTGACAAACAAATGCATTTCACTTACTGGTATAGAAATGCCTGAGTTATATTAGCGGAAAATGAGAGGACTAGTCTTTTTACTAGCTTCATCTGGGATCTCTGAAAAGGTAATTTATCAACCTTGATCAGATTTTGTGACTCTTCAATTGTTAGTGGCATTTTGTGTCATTCGTTTCAGTCTTTAATTGTTTGTATTGGCAATCTGTTGGGCAAAAAGCATTGTGCCATTGTCCTAGGAGATATTTAATCTAACACCTTTCACCAGCAAATAAGATCTTTCAACTTCAAAAAGTACGGGCAGTAGCCAGCCCAAAAAACAGAATACCATTTCGGAAGTCTGGATATGTGCATTGGTTGGGCCAAGGTTGAATGATTATCTTAGTGTTTGCTCACACGTTGACGGTTTGATAAGCTTTCTGTAAATACTAGAGGCCCACATGGTTCAATTCTTGAGCTGTTATTGTTCACCATTCATGTAAATTACCTGTTGTTGGGTCCCATATCCTCAGCAAGCACAGATTACATTAACCTTGTGAATCCGATGTTCTGTTAGATAAAGATAGAATTAAAAAAACAAGATGTATTAACATTTGCCCAATGATAATTAATGATAATGAATGTATTATGTCAAGTTGCATTTATAGTAAACATAAGCACAATGTGTCTTATTTTCCACAGAACAAAACACAAGTGTTTCTCAAATTGCACATAGTTTAATGTGTCTACCAACCATTTTTAAAAACGTAGTATTCAAGATAAAGAAGGAAACTCCATTCTCTGTCAAGATACTGTTACTGCAAGGCAAGCCAATAGACCAGGTGTCATCATTCCAAATACTTCACCTTGGAGAAAGTATTTCCTTAACAGGTGAATCCAATACAATCTTTTGGAACAAATATTTTAATTTTATTTACTATTACCTAGGAACGCTTAAGCATTCTGTTCCTAGATTTGTACCTAACACAAGATCTTATTCACCTGACTATAGCTCATATCAATAAGCAGGTCAAACACAACTATATGGCCATAGGCACATGGTACATGTTTGTCTACACGGGCTTAGGAAAACTGGCACTATATCCAAGCACTTTATCCACCCTAGAGATCTGAGATCACAGAATTGCATTTTCATATTCCCAACACAGTGTATGTTACAGTAAGAGTGCTTTTAGATTTTCTGCCCCATCATTGTGAAACATTTCACACAAATATTTAAAGGCCGACTTGGGGAAATGAGCAAGAACCAAACTCTGTTTCTCAGTCTAAACAACAGACAATGGCTGGTTCATTGGGGACATTCCCCTAGCCCAAAAAACTGCAAGGTCAGGGTCCCTCTACAGTCACTCACTCCATTGATATCTGTATGCGTAATTTTCACCAAACATTTTGGAGATGGAAGAGATAGCACTGGCACTTCTGTAACTAAATAATGTATGGACCTATGCTTGTTTTAAGCATTACATTACCATAGTATGTAGACTAATCTTTACCTGATATGTTCTGCTGTGCCTTGTGGCATTATTACGCTACTTTATTGGTTACTTTCATAGATAAATATAATAATATTACTAAATTTCATTGTGATTTCCCCTGTTAAAAGATTGAAGCATTCTTGAATGTGTGCATCATTTCTGCTAATAGTTCAGAAATCATCATGGGTTAGCCCAATATTACCACTTCACCATATGCAGATCTGTTCTACACCATTGCTGTTCTGCGACCTTATTTGGAAAACGCAGGAGATTTCAAAGTGAAACTCGTGCATCAAGCTACATGTCAATTTAATGTGGAGGAGTTGAAGCTTATTGGCTGAAATTGTTTCATTAAATTGAACCTGGTCTCTCAGCTGTGGAAGCATTTTAAGTCACGTTTGCGCTGTAGCAACAATTTAAACCCTACAGTCTAAGTAAGTCTGAGTGTTGACTGTGCTTCTAGCTGACAGGTCGCTGGGATGCCCCACGGGTGATACAAATTAGCCAGCATTGCACAGGAAAGAGCAGGGAAGCTGGGATTTCCAAATCGTATTGTGTGCTAGAAACTCCCTTAGGTAGCTCAGGTATCTGCCAAGCCAACTAAGGTTGTTAGGTAAGTGAGCATGTCCTCACATGAGAGTTGGCCTTCCTGGTTGTAAAAGAAGTGTGGTGCATTGTGGGGAAAAAGAAGGGCTTGGGGCAGATGCCCACGAGAAAGGTTGGATGTAAACTTCCCCTCTCCCTGAACCGTTATTGTGATGAGAAAGACGGGGGAGGGCTATTGTGTGAAAGAAACATTGTTAACCGTACAGAAAGTTTACGCAACGGTTCGTACAAAATACATGGCTGAATTGCTAATTCAAAGGCCACTCACACGCGTCCGTGTTACGTTGGATCCCCTCTGCCTCACGCCGCGAGCTGTGCCAGGGCAGGTCAGCGGGCACGTGTCGGTGGGAATCGCTCCAAGCCGGGCCGCTAACACACACTGTCACACAGCGTTACGGGTCCGCTCACGCGGCATCCTGGCAAGGTTGCGGCGGTGATGTTGGCTCAGACATTGCACTGGCGATTTAAGGTCAACCCCGTCAAACACATACGCCCGTCGCCCCAAGGAGATCTGCCATAGCCAGTTAGACCGTACTAAGGCCTGTCCCATAGGCTTGTAGTGAAATCATGTGGAGCTGGGAGAGAAAATTAAATACAGACAACTGTGCCGATTGGATGCCTGACATGCTGGATATAGCATTTTAGACCCGTTCGGTTCTCTCCCTGCTTAAGGCTTAAATGGCGTGCGCGACCCACTGTACGCGGTCAAATTCAAAACGAGTTGCGCATGTGTCTCCTTTTCTGGTGACCGATTTGTTGCCCCTTTCACGGTGCGTTCGGCATCATTTCCTTTGGTCGCCATTTGCAGTATAGAGCAGAAGGTTGGGAAAAGGAAATCAGTATGCAAACTATCCTTGCGCAGACGTAGGCTTTAGTGACGTAACATTGTTTGTGCCGTTTTGGTCAATATTATTTTGAAAGGCTTTCCTGCACCTGAAAAATTAGAAGCTGAATTTAGGTCATTAAAAATGTATCCATAATAAAAATCAATTAGGTTACAGCAATTTTGAATGCGAAACGGTTTGTGTTTAATAAAGTGACGCGTTCACAAAATTCATTTCAATGAACGTTTTATGTGCAAGAGCTGAGTTGCAGTGAGTAAATGATTGCTTATATTTCTCACATGACTTGACATTGAGACTGCATTGTTTTCCCATCCTGGTTAACATATCTGACAGGTCGGCAAATAATTAGAATGATGACCTGTCCTTTCTCACCTGTTCTGGTGGAGCGATGATTGATTAATCGTCACACAACCAAAATACAAAACAGATGCTAACTGAAACAATGACAGACTGTCAAGAGGGTCATTCAGATGCCCCACTGAGTGCCCTACTGAAGAATCAGTTTAAAATATGTTATCTGCAAGTAGTTTATACAGGTTATTGGCAGAGAGAACGGTTGATAGCATATTATTGATATGATATCAAAATTAAATGTAAATGGTAATAATTAATTACACAACTTTGCGGGAATACTGAGAAAGTGAAAATGTTTAGGCGTGTGTCTGAGTATGGGCATGAAATGTAATTGAATGAAAACATCATGGACTCATTCTAATAAAATAATTCTTCCTTGGCTTGTATTATACTGTTCATGGATCAAAGTGGACAGAAGCCAACAGCTGGCAAATACAGTAGCATAGTAATAGCAAAATGAAAGGCCAGCTTCTAATTCCTCATCCTCATCGAGGTGAAATATCTGTATTGCCTGAATTCTCATATAAGTCCCTCTGGATAATAATGTCTGCTAAATGGCAAAAAATGTAATAGTACATATATTGGATGTATTCTTTTGATATGTAGCACTTGTATGAACATATTGTTGATATTACAACTCCAGTAAAGGAGCGTTAAGCAGATAGCCAATGCCATAAGGTACAATTACTTTGATCAACAGGACATGACGGGGCTTGGCTACATCGTTTGACTCTGGGAGGAGGAAAAAAACATCACTGCCCACATGCAGAGACGTGCAACGCCTGTCAGCCCTTTCAAAGTGTGTGTTCCTACTGTCAGTGCTGGAAACCACACAGCAGAAGTAAAACATGTTCTGTCAAAAAGAGAGCCAGCCTTATGGGAGGTTCCTCTCCACTCCTTGATGCTGTTCTACTCAAAGTGATCCCATGACAATTGAATCATGAAAAGGACTGCGTGAAAACCAAGCTGCGGTGTTTCTCAGGCATTGTTTTTCGGTTTTAACTGTTTTTAAACTGGTTCTCAACTGATTGATTTGCTTTCAACTGAAGACACGTCTCGCTGACGTCGCTATATCATCTGATCTCACAAGAATATCCAGACAGTTCAACTTCATTCTTGCGTTAAAGAAATCAAAGCTCCCCTTGAAGAAAGTGACAACTGCGAAGTGTGACAAGTTATTTAGTTATACATTATACAAGAAAATTACAAATTACAGTCACCTAAAAAGATGGGTGCTGTCAAACACTCAATGCAGAGTTTACAATAAGGTTTTGTGACATGGACCCATTAAAAACAAAAAAGCAATGACAGTCTATAAGTTGTTTTTAAACATTTCTAATAATGTTACGGAATGGTAAAGTGAAATGCATCAGATTAGCAAAGGCAATCATTTCATATGATCGCTTGTATGCAAAAGAGAAATATCGCTTACGTTTTTTTCTCTCTGTCTGATTTAATTAACATGGTATCATAGATTTATGTCATTGTGTGATGCAATGGTTAATGTGGGTAAGATGTTGGTTATTCAACGTCCAAGCCAATACACCTAAGTTTGCCCGATTTTTTCATAGTTATCCTGATTTAGCTAGGAATTCTTCTGTACATTCAACGCCCAATTCAATACATTTAATTCTGTTTGCGGGACCTTTTCATAGTTATTCTGAGCAAACTAGGAATTTGTCCACATGAACATATAGGCTCATACATTATGTACCGCAATTATTTATTCACATTTATTAAAAAACAATATTGACTTTGTTATTCTTGAAACATATCCTAGTGAGGATAAATGATTTAGAACGTAATAGATGTACGCTGCTATAGTATCCTTCACTTTAGCAGCGCCCCCTCCTGTAAGTAGCGCCCCCTCAAGGTTTGTGTCAGTAGCGCCCTTTCAAGGTCCGTTTCAGCAGTGCCCCCTTCAGGTCTGTGTCAGTAGTACCCCCTTCAGGTCTGTGCAGCGGCCCCTCAAGGTCTGTGTCAGTAGTACCCCCTTCAGGTCCATGTCGGCAGTGCCCCCTTCAGGTCTGTGTCAGTAGTACCCCCTTTAGGTCCGTGCAGCGGCCCCTCAAGGTCTGTGTCAGTAGTACCCCCTTCAGGTCCGTGTCAGCAGCGCCCCCTCAACGTCTGTATCAGTAGTACCGACTTCAGGTCTGTGCAGCGCCCCCTCAACGTCTGTATCAGTAGTACCCACTTCAGGTCCGTGCAGCGGCCCCTCAAGGTCTGTGTCAGTAGTACCCCCTTCAGGTCCGTGTCAGCAGCGCCCCCTCAACGTCTGTATCAGTAGTACCGACTTCAGGTCTGTGCAGCGCCCCCTCAACGTCTGTATCAGTAGTACCCACTTCAGGTCTGTGCAGCGGCCCCTCAAGGACTGTGTCAGTAGTACCCCCTTCAGGTCCATGTCAGTAGTGCCCCTTCAGGTCAAAATGTGTTCACTTATGCGTTCACGTATGTACGTGTAGGAAGTATGCCTTTGCGTGCATATGAGACGCAGATCTTACGAGATGACGCGGGCCACGAGTACCTTTGGCAGTGGAAATATCCCTCCAGCAAAGTCACCTTGGGACCTACATCTGTTAAACCATATGCTCTTTCTAATTGAGGCAATATGCAGAGGAGCAGTGGAGCATTTCTCCGCTCAGATCTTATTTTTTTGTGTCTGTTTTATGATCTCTCTGAACAAAGCATTTGGTCGGAGCAATGATTAACATTACTGTGTGAAGTTTCAGTGAGTCAGAGCACATTAGAGGACCGAGTTAAATAAACATGCCATGCACTCCAGGAACAGCTACTGTGAAAAGCCTTGTGGATATTTACAGATCCCCAGTCTCCATTTCTACATCCATGGATATCAATATTCTATGGGTGCTGTTCCTTTTTAAAAATGCACGCTCAAAGGACCGACTGCACCAGATGTTCTGAGATTAATTTTTTTTTACTTTGTCAACAGATTCTCACAAAGTTTTTTTGTATCAAAAACAACTCTGTAATTGTGTTGCATTTTAAACTAAGCAGTAAACTGTTAAGAGCTGTTTGTGTATAACATTTGGATTCTGGCATTTCAAATGGAATCAACCAATCTTCTGGCTAGAGGAAATTGAAAATATAATTAGACAAGTGTGTCTGTGTGTGTATGTGTGTGCGCGTGCGTATGTCTGTGTGTGTGAGGGATTACAATATTTTACTGCTGTGTTATGGTGTGTAAAGAACCTGAGCCAAGCCTATAATTTAGTTCATGGTATGTTTGAGCCTCATTAACTGGATTAGTGGAGTGGATGGGTGATGACCTCTGAAATAGACAAAAAGATTAATGTTTTTATCAGCCCCATTGCCAGAATTAATATAATTTGCTAATGTTTTCCTTTCACAATAAAATACTACCTCATTCATGTATATGACCGAGCTAAATTAATGGAATAAGGGAGGCAGTGCAATGAAAAGCCACATACCAACAGAGACCAAACCTTTTAGAAGACCAACTGGAATCTCACCGCTTGTTCCATGGAAACATCTGCAGTAGCAACAAAAGCTGTCCTCTGTTTACAGGGTAGATAAAAGGCAGAAGGATTCATATAAAGGCTCATCTGAGGGCCACTTTCTCTCCATTATATCATTTCTAAGTGATAATTCACCCCTTGGGTTGTGCAGTTTATTTCTGATCAATAACCAATGACAATGTTTGGTGAAAGCAGATATGCAATAGACTTGGAAAAATATTAGCTCAAATGTAAATTCATTAAACACGTCTGTTAATACTACTGCTCAATGTAGCTTTTTGGGGGTTATATTATGAGAATTGTTGGGTGCACCCTCATATTGTTACATCATCATTGTGCGATGAGGTTTAAGGTGTTCACATTTTGGCCATATTGAAACCATGCCAAACTCTCCAAGGTTTGGTGTCTTGCCATTAAGACAGCATTACGTCATTGCATTCAGTCATATATATATATATATATATATAAAAATAAAAGTTAATCATAACAGAACGTCAGTTCTTCTGGTAGTTTTGTCTGTATAATATGTTAAAATGCAAAATAAAATACAGAACTCTCTTCGGGAATCCAAGTTAGTATGGGTAGTGCCACACATATGGGATGAGTCAGTAGGTACCGCACAAACAAATGAAACCATCTCCATTCATTGTCTTCTGTTTTTATTTTGCTTAATATAACTGGGATAAATCCTTTGTAGGGGCTTGTCTTAAAAATGACCTGATCCAAATGGCTCCCCTGGTACATTTCACTTGTGCCCCTCCCCACCAGGTTGACAATATAAGTACTTAAACCTAAGTTAGCTATCCAGGGATTCCAGGACTGCCTCTAGATGTGGAGGGAGAGACAGGTGTCAAGGGGTAACTGGTGGAGTATTTTAGGATAAGGAGTAATTATATTCCTTGTACAAACTGCTGGTATTGAGACACAGGTACAGAGATGGGTCTAGCAGTAAGTAAGGGTGGCATTTTCTATTACATAAAAATTGTTTTTGTACTTTAAACTGAACAAAAGTAATAGATTATTGTTGTGTCTTGAAATTCAATTCCAAACTCTTTATTCATTTCCTGATTAGAAAAAAGGCACACTTGACAGTAAATCTGCTCATTAATAATGTTTTTGATTTACAGAACAGGAGAGATGATTACAAGCTTGCAGCAACCTCAGTTGATGGGGAGAGTCAAAAGCAGGTGAACAAAGCAAAGGACAAGACGGATATGGAGAAGCTAAAAAAGGAGGTTGCTTTGGTGAGCAAAACAGATTATTTAGTACTGTATATTGTTCCATTAATTAATCTATCATACTATGTTTTAGCCTGATGGTTGTATGAAAAATGTGCTCTCTTTGAGTATGTTAACCAACAAACCCAGCCCAAGCTTTCCTTATCAACCTGATGAATTGAAACATTGCGATACTGAGACCAATACAAAGACACAGTACAAATGTACATGTAGAGAAGTTGACCTGGGGAGACAAAATTCCAAATGCGATTTTTACATCAAAGCAATGGAGTTGGTTGTTTTATTACACAGTCCCAGATAAGATTGCAATGGAATGACTTTAAGAATTATTTCAATAAGTATTTTCCGCAAGGAAAGATGGCTTGTCTAATCTTCTGTTAGTGATTCCTCTGAAACTACCTGGCATTTTGAAGTATAGCAAGTAAAAGGTGTTGACGGTAGACAATGGAAGGAGACTTTGTTTTGACAGACAGGTAGGCTTTCCTAGTTGCCATGACGTCACATGCAAACTTTCAAAAGAGCAGCTGAAATCCCATATCAAGCAATAATGGAAAAAAATATTGGTCTCCTCTGTACCCAAATGCTTACAGAGTATTGTTAATAGAAGAGGTGATGCAACACAGTGGTAAACATGCCCCTGTTCTAACTTCTTTTTTTAAATCTTCTGCTGTTTCTATTTCCTTTCTAAAGACTATCACAACATTTTTGTCATAACTCAAGCATGATCTATTTTTGAGACATAAGGGTCTGTGTTTGATCTAATTCTCTCTGGGAAAAGTATTTGATGGAATATGTAAAAACATGAAAGTGAATTATGAACCATTACCTTACAAATAACCTACAAGATGAATTTAGAGTATGACATTAGAAAAATTTGCATTTAGTTACTCATTGGCAAATGCATTGACTTTCTATTACTCAATGTACTCAGCCCTTAGAGTAGCACACTGGCCAGTTCCCACAACCCCCCCGGGGAGCCCTATTGCTATTATAAACTGGTTAACAACAAAATTAGACATCCTGATATAACACAGCTTTCAATCTATTTTCATTCAGGGCTCTAATGTATTATCAAATGCATGCAAATTTCTTTGACAAATTTCTTTAATACACATGCACATTTGCATATTTTGCTTATGTAGTACACACATTGTTTACACAGTACGCATTTTTTATACACTTTTTCTAGGTAAAATTGTGAAAACTCCTTAGTTTATTTTTCTTCACCTCTACTTTCTGTATTTCTTTCTCCCTCTCTTAACATAGGAAGACCACAAGATGAGCCTGGATGAACTTCAGAAGAAATATGACACAGATTTAACCGGAGTGAGAGAACGTGTGCTTGGGTGTGGTGTTTATTTGTCCATGTGTGTCACACTAAGAAACAGTGGGATCAGTTGTGTGTATATCTGCCTTCCATGTCATGGTGACCTCACAAACTACCACAGACTCTTTGCACATACAGTAAAACCAATGTACGTTCCGTCATCCTGTAGTTTGGAGTTTGATGTTAAATACATGTATTCTTTTTTAGGATAGGTAATGCCTTTTACATATACCATAAGCAGCTGAACCGTTTAGCGTCAGATTTCTTAACAGATTTCTTGTCATCAATTTGGCTGCTGCATCTTTAGAATGTTATTGTCCATAGAAATAGTCCTTTTTGTTCCTCTGGTATAGAATGTAAACTTGTCAGCTCCTCATTAGCTGAAGTTGGGATGCTGCTTTGAGATCTATTAATAGCAACTGTTTCATTAAACAGCTTCAGTGCTTTTTACTAACACAAATTATTGGCATGAAATACAGAATATAATCAAAATAATTAACTTTGAAAGTTGATCCGCTGGCCCTTCATATAGCCTATGCACAGCAGCGTGTCAAGCATTCCCTCAACATGTTTCCAGTCTTTTTCTCTTTCATCTCTACACCACCCAGGGTCTTTCTTTGACTCAGGCTAAGGAGATCTTTCTTTGCAATGGCCCAAACACCCTGACCCCTCCACCCACTACCCCTGAGTGGGTGAAGTTCTGCAAGCAGCTCTTCGGGGGGTTCTGCATGATGCTTTGGATCGGAGCTGCCCTGTGCTTCTTGGCCTACACGATCCAGGTCGCCTCAGAGCAGGAGCCAGAAAGTGATAATGTAAGAATCCCAGGATTCTAGAATTCTTTGAGACTTGGCCAACATGTCCAACCCTTGAGTGGTCTCCTCACTAGATAATGCGAGGTTTTCATGACCTTCATGCCTTTTTCACAGTTGTACCTGGGTATCGTGCTCTCTGTTGTGGTCATCATTACTGGGTTGTTCTCCTACTACCAAGAGGCGAAGAGTTCAAAGATCATGGACTCTTTTAAGAACCTGGTCCCACAGGTTAGTGCACTTTATATAAGGTGTTAGTGCTCTATATATGAGGGGTTAGGGCTCTATAATCGGTTTCACAGTAATTTTGTGTTACACTGTGATTTTAAATGTAAAAAGGCACATGTCCTATTTTGTCAGAAACAAAGTAAAAGCATTTACTGTGCATCTCCAGGTATTGTAATCTGTAATTTTACATCGTGACCATGCTGTTATACTTAAAAATGTGCATTTACCACTGGCAATGTAGCAAACTCTGGTTATTCGTGATGGTGAGAAGAAGCACATTAATACTGAGGATGTGGTGGTCGGTGACTTAATTGAAATTAAAGGAGGAGACCGGATCCCTGCTGATCTGCGCATCATCTCTTCCAGTGGCTGCAAGGTGGGCACATTAACATCCATTAAGTAATGTGTCACTCAGGTGTCAATCATTCTTGTACTGATGCAACTCTCTTTCTTTACCCAGGTAGATAACTCCTCTCTTACTGGTGAATCCGAGCCCCAAACTCGTAGTCCTGACTTCACCCATGACAACCCCCTGGAGACTAGAAATATTGCCTTCTTTTCTACCAACTGTGTTGAAGGTAGAATAATAAAATGTCTGTAACCTGTTGTAGTTATTGAATAGTTAAAATAGCTTGATATTTTGCTAATTAGCTACTTTGTTCTTGTGTCCCTCCAGGAACTGCCAGAGGTGTCGTCATCAACACTGGTGACGATACAATTATGGGACGTATTGCCACCTTGGCTATGAGTCTGGATGGTGGGAAGACGCCAATCGCCAGTGAAATTGAGCATTTTATCCACATCATTACCGGTGTGGCCATCTTCCTGGGCCTGACATTCCTCATCCTCTCCCTCATCCTGGGGTATGGCTGGTTGGAGTCTGTCATCTTCCTCATTGGAATAATCGTTGCCAATGTGCCTGAGGGTCTTCTGGCTACTGTAACCGTGAGTGCTGATGAAAAGTTTCCTTACCAGCAATCCCTCAGACATTTTTGTATATTCACAACACAAACTGCCTCTTTTTCTTAGGTGTGCCTAACTCTGACTGCCAAGCGTATGGCCAAAAAGAACTGCCTTGTGAAGAATCTGGAAGCTGTGGAGACCCTGGGCTCTACCTCCACCATCTGCTCCGACAAGACTGGAACTCTGACCCAGAACCGGATGACCGTGGCACACATGTGGTTTGACAACCAGGTCCATGACGCCGACACTACAGAGAACCAGAGTGGTGCCCCATTTGACCGGACGTCTGAAACCTGGGCGGCCCTGGCTAGAATTGCTGGCCTGTGCAACCGTGCCGTCTTCCTGGCAGAGCAGGCCAATGTACCGATCCTCAGGAGAGATGTGGTTGGTGATGCCTCAGAGTCTGCACTGCTGAAGTTTGTCGAACTCGTTTGTGGATCTGTTAAAGACATGAGAGAAAAGTACAGCGCAGTTGCAGAGATCCCCTTCAACTCCACCAACAAATACCAGGTGACCACATTTGCTGTTCATAGCATATGTGGCTAAACTCAATTGTTAAACCGAAGATCTAAATGGTGCCATAGTTGGCTTGTTTATGAATGCACTTGACCCATTTGAATCTACGTTCAGTTCAGTGCCAGAACCTTTTATTTACCAGTTAATGGGGTCTACTATCTGATTGTTGGCTTCTCATAAAATGTTGTTTTAAATAAATTAAACCCTCTTCGTGCTGATCTGCTGAAAAACATGTATACATTTTATTCCTTAGCTGTCCATTCATATGAACCCCATGGCTGGTGAGTCGAAGCACCTACTGGTATTAAAAGGAGCCCCTGAGAGGATTCTGGATCGCTGTTCCACCATCCTGATCCAGGGCAAAGAACAGCCTCTAGATGATGAGATGAAAGAATCTTTCCAGAATTCTTATGAAGAGCTGGGTGGGCTGGGAGAGCGAGTGCTCGGTAAGACGGAACCCATAGTGTTGGGATACATAAACTCAGAGGTGTTGGACATATTGTACAGTCTTGAGCATGTTGGATTTCCTCTAGCATTTGTATTACTCTGTGTTCTATTCAGGGCCATTTTCAGCTTCCTGACAAAAAGTTTCCAAGTGGCTATAGTTTTGACTGTGAACAATGTAACTTTCCCACTGAGAATCTGTGCTTTGTTGGGCTCATATCCATGATTGACCCTCCCCGTGCTGCGGTCCCAGATGCTGTGAGCAAGTGTAGAAGTGCTGGAATTAAGGTACGGAAATGAAATCATACCCGATTTCATCACATTTTCAACAGCAGCCATTATATTCCAACCACTCTGCATTCCTTCTCTCCCATAGGTTATCATGGTCACAGGTGATCACCCAATTACAGCTAAGGCGATTGCTAAGGGTGTGGGCATCATCTCTGAGGGCAATGAGACTGTTGAGGACATTGCTGCTCGTCTGAATATTCCAGTTTCCGAGGTCAACCCGAGGTATGTTCCAGTTTGCATTGCACATCGGTCATCCCTACTGATGTGCAGAACAGGTCAAACCGTTTTTTTTTGTCTCTGATTTAACTTCTCATCTTCTCAAACTGCAGAGAAGCCAATGCATGTGTCATCCATGGTGGAGAGCTGAAGGACATGACGGAGAAACAGTTGGATGACATCCTGAACTATCACACTGAGATTGTCTTTGCCAGAACCTCTCCACAGCAGAAGCTCATCATTGTGGAGGGTTGCCAGCGCCAGGTACTATGTTATTGTGTTATCACAATCAGGAGTCAGTCAGAATGTTCACATGTCTGTAAGCAACTTTCTTACTTGTCACAGGGTGCCATAGTAGCTGTTACAGGTGATGGCGTCAATGATTCTCCCGCTCTGAAGAAGGCTGACATTGGTGTTGCTATGGGCATCGCTGGATCTGACGTTTCCAAACAGGCTGCCGACATGATACTTCTGGACGACAACTTTGCCTCCATTGTCACTGGTGTTGAAGAGGGTAAGAGAAGCCCATTAATCTGCGGAGTTGTCAAAACATACTTTAAATGCGTCTGTTATCACACTGACCATCTATCCCCTGTTTCCCCTCAGGCCGTCTGATCTTTGACAACTTGAAGAAGTCTATCGCCTATACCCTGACCAGTAAAATTCCAGAGATGTCTCCATTCCTCCTCTTAATTGTTGCTAACATTCCACTGGCCCTAGGAACAGTCACCATCCTCTGTATTGATTTAGGAACTGACATGGTGGGTGTCTGAGATATTCGATACTCCTCCTTCTGATCTCTGATGGACAATTTAAGGATGCGCCCTGGCGAATTCCAAAGCATAAGTCAAACGATCACCTAATAGGTTGTTGTAGGGTCTTTCAGAAAAGTTACCCATGGTACATTTCTAATCTGGATTACCTTTACCATCATTCATTTGAAGATTCCCGCCATCTCCCTGGCTTATGAAGAAGCAGAGAATGACATCATGAAGAGACAGCCCCGGAATGCCAAAACAGACAAGCTGGTGAACCAAAGGCTCATTAGCATGGCCTACGGTCAAATTGGTAACGCACTGATTTTGTCCTGCTTCGGCGTGGCCTGTCTGCCATCAGGATCTAGTTTTGTTAACATCGTCAAAGTCTTTTCACTGTTTTTTTTATTCTACACAGGTATGATTCAGGCTGTGGCTGGGTTTTTCACATACTTTGTGATCATCGCAGAAAATGGGTTCTTTCCCATAGATCTGATAGGGATCCGTGTGGACTGGGAAAACCGCTACATCCATGACGTTGAGGACAGCTATGGTCAGCAATGGGTCAGTGCAAACTCTGCCCTGCGTTTTACACATTAGTGTTTACCTTAATTTGATACATTCTGTCTTGATGAAGGCCCATTCAATCTCCTTTCAAGTCCTTTAGTATATTCTAGTACACACAAAAAAAACATGTGAGACACAAATACATGTATATGTTTGTTACAGTATGAAAACAGACAATAATTCATTTATCAGGGAACAGCAGGCATTTAAAATAGTCAGCAAAAGAAACACTTGTCCTGAGAAATCCAATACCGTCAGACTTTTGCAGAGTGCTTGCTACTATTCCTCCAGAAATGTAATGTCTGCAGCACCCAGTAGCAGCACTGATGCACAGGCTCAGAGCAGTGAGTCGTCTTTAATAATATGTTGTTTTTATTACTGCAATGGTACAATGTAGTGAAATACATATGTCCTCTTCGATTTTTCTAAAAACGTCTCTCTACATTCTCTCTTTCTATGGTCTACATTTTATATTTCAGACATATGAAAGCCGAAAGATCATTGAGTTTACGTGCCACACAGCGTTCTTCGTCAGTATCGTTATTGTACAGTGGGCCGATGTGATCATCTGTAAGACCAGGAAGAACTCCCTTGTTAAACAGGGTCTAATGCAGTGAGTTCACATTTATCTTCTCTTGGTTTAAAGGTCTTGTTTCTTAGACACACCTCTTGTACGCTACTCATGGAACATCTCCATGTTCCTAAAATACAATAGCTCACTGTAAAATCGATATCTGACCTGGGAGTTTTGAATCCACACCACGCTTTTCTTTTTTCCTTCCACCCCAGGAACCGTGTTCTACTTTTCGGCTTGTGTACCGAAACCGCCTTGGCTCTTTTCCTGTCCTATTGCCCTGGAATGGATGTTGCTCTCAAAATGTACCCACTCAAGTAAGTATACGTGTCACATCATTAAGAAATAACCCATCAATAGCCTATCTTGGCCCTGTTCAACATTATTCTGTCATAAACCAGGCATTCCCAGTTTGGTACCACCTTTGAAGACTGACGTAGGTTGCTGAAACCCATGGAAACAATTACATGGAAACAAAACTATTCCAATGAAACTGGGTCAGATTCATGACATGATTATTTGGTCATGTACACCGACATGATCAAATAGGCTACTCTTCATCTACAGTGCATTCGTAAAGAATGGACCCCTTCACTTCTTCCACATTTTGTTACGTTACAGACTAATTCTACATTTAAATAGATTTTCTCAGCATCTATCAACAGCAAATTAATGGGAAATTAGGGAAAACAAAATACAGAAATTTTACATTTACACCCCTTCACTTAGTACTTTTGTTGAAGCATGTTTTGCAGCAATTGCAGCCTATGTTTGTGTATGATGCTACATGTTTGGCCCATGTACTTTCTCAACATTCTTCTCTGCAGATCCTTCCTAGCTCTGTCAAGCTGGATTGGGAACATCACAGCATAGACATTATCCTGTCTCACAGTCCCTGCCGCAAAAAAAACATCCTCACAGCATTTTGCGGCCTCAATGCTTCCCTCTAGGAATTGTATTGGTTTTCTCCAGAATTGACGCTCAGCATTCAGGCCAAAAAATCTCAAAGTGCCTTTTGGAAAACTCCAAAATGGCTGTCAGGTTTTTTTTTACTGAGGAATGCTTTCAATAAGCCCACTTCGCCATAAAGGCCTGATTGGTAGAGTGCTGGGTTTCCACACTGCATCTCCCATCTCCACACAGCACTGTCAGAGTGACCATCAGGTTCTCCATCATCTCCTTGACCAAGGCCCTTCTCCTCTGAATGCTTTGATTGGCTGGGTGACCAGCTATAGAAAGACCAAAACGTTTTCCATTTAACCTTCAAAAGTTTGGGGTAACAAATGTCCTTGTTTTTAAAAGAAAATATTTTTATTTTTTTTTCCCATTACAAAAACATTAAATAGATCACACCTACAGTGTGACATTGTTAATGCTGGAAAAAGGCAGATTTTCTTTGGAACATCTACATAGGCGTATAGAGGCCCATTATCAGCAACCATCAGTCGTGTGTTCCAATGACACGGTTATCATTTTAAATGGCACATCTTTCATTAGAAACCCTTTTGCAATTTCAAAGGACCACAAACCTTTCAACAGTGGTGTGTATCGTAAACATTGCAAATGTGTATTGTAAATAATGCACAATCCAAGAAAAAGGATACATTGATGGAAGAAAAGTGGAGGTACCAAAACATCAAATATTGCAATGTGGCCAAATGTAGCCTACAGCGAAATGCTCAGCATCCTGAGCAACTGTTTATGTTTATTAAACATTGCTTTGCTGAAACATGTTTAATTGAACCCAGCCCTGAAGCGAAACGCGAAAGGACTATGCATGTCATTTCCTACTGCATTCTGACAGAAACATCCAAAGTGAGATAATCGGATGTGTCTAAAACATCAAGTGCGAAATAGTTAGACTGAAATGATGGTCTATTAATTTAATTGGCTGCAAAATATGAGTACGTTTTTAAAAGATGGACGCTATACTGACAGGTGACTGTCCTCTCACAGGATCAGTTAGGGTTCACTAGCTTACTGTTGTAATGGGATTTACCACCCAAAAACATGCATGACCCCTAAGTCTATTAGCTCAATTTTCTTGAGATCCTTAATGTATTGTTTTGTCTTTAGCTTTTCTCTCTCCTCAAATGTTCTCTTTGTCCTCCTCTCGTTCCTCAGGTCTTGGTGGTGGTTCTGTGCATTACCCTACTCCTTGCTCATCTTCCTGTATGACGAAGTTAGGAAATACATCCTGCGCCGAAACCCAGGAGGTGAGTCCCCGTAATTATGGACCAAAACAAGCGTTTTTTTAACGTGGTACTAATGTTTGCGATTTGTAATTAATTTGGATATGGAAAATGTCCAATGACTAACTAGGATTTGTTTTCTGGAGATTTGCAGTGTGCCAAGATGAAATAAATAAAGACAAATATTCTGTTTGATGTGTTTTTTAAGGTTGGGTGGACCAAGAGACTTACTATTGAAAAAAGAGGTCAGGATAACTGCCACTGTGCTACTGCATCTCAACCAACCAACCAGCAACATTTAACTCTGTTAAATTGCTATTTCATCCAATGAACACTGATGGTGCACTCCAGTAAGGAAGTCTTGATTATTCTCATGTAATTTGGGATGAACATTAATAATGTACAACTCTTTTCAATCTGTACCACTGAAGTATTACATATTATTTCACATTTTTCCCCAGTTGAGCAGAAATGTGTACCATTTCCATTAATATATAAAGAGGATCATCACCTGGAATTCAAATGCAATACAAACCATTGTGCTGATCAGTTTTGACCAGTTGTGTTATGATGATCAAACAGAAAAATGAAAATGGCCAATTGCATTATAATTATTTGAATAGAAACTATGTTAAATTTTTGTTTTCTAAAAATATTTTCATGGCTGGAGTGGTTTGCCGAATGCACAGACAACATTTCCTGCTGCTTGAAAATAGTTCACCTAAATTGATTATGTTAATCTCTCTATGGAAAGCAATTAACCTACTGCTAAAATAGTTTTCTAATCATATAGATATACGACTATAAGATCCCAAGGACTGCTGACACTGTAATTTATATTATGAGCACACTAAAACATTGTGAACCAGTGTCATTTTAAAAGGAAGCTAGCTCTGTTGGGGTTGCTAATCAGTCCATCAAGGCTTTAGGCTGATACGTGGAGAGTGGAGGGTTCAGAGAATCATATTCAACAGAGTGACTAATGTCAGTATATCTGGGATATAGTTTTCATAATTCTGCAAAACTGTCTTCTGTCCACGATCCACAGCAATCAACATTTATTGATCACAATCCTGGCTTCCTGTCAGGCATTTATTGTAAATATAAATTTGTTCTTAATTGACTTGCATAGTTAAAAGAAATATAAATTACTATTAAAAAAAGAATCAGTTTCCTGAAAAGTATTTTTTTGTGACTCGGAGATGCCAGGTGTTGTATTGACTTTGTTGTGATGTTTGAGATTACAAATATTTGTTTGAATATCTTAAATTGGAGCATTCAGATAAAGCACTACATGCATGAATGAAATTGCCACTCATAGTTTTTGATAAGCATCTATAAAAAGGTTTGTACAGCACTAAAATAATATTATGGTAGATTGAGATAAACAGTAAAGATGTATTAATAATTGTGGCTGACTGGCAGACTTAATTCAGTTATGTGATACAATGTGACTCTGCAACTTCACAATAGAAAATAACTGTATTATGACTCTAAGATAAATCATATCAGTAAATATCAGTAAAGAAAACACTTTGGACCACTTAAAAAATAATTATGGGCCGGAGACCAATTTCACTTCATCTTTCATTAAAGCAGAGGGCTCATTTATCAGAAAACCTCACAATGTAGCTAATTATTTGAATGACCTTTTGACTGATGATGTGGAGAGGCAAATGCACGATTTGCTAAGAAAAACTGTAAATGTTTATATTTATTTGTACAAAACCTAATGAAAGCAAACCAATGTCATCACTAGCTATTTACAATGTATTGTAGATTACGGAGGTCAGTGGGGAATTAAGCCAAAAGTGTTGGTCCATAAACCAAACAAGGACTGACAAAGCAGCCTTTACTGCTCTCTAAGGCTCCAATTGTATTCCTCCATCCCAAGTTAACAGCAGATTAAAAAAATGTGTATAAAGGCAAACAAATGCAGCACTGAGGTACTATTTTACCGGAGTATCGTATTTAAATTAAATTATTAGACAGTCAACAGAGATGTTTTGCTAGAGATGTTCTGCTATAGATTTTGATAGGACGATGGTCACATGGAAGGATCATGAAACAATGCCTCCATCTACGTGGTCATTCTGTATACACATACAGTTGTTTATATGTAGGCCCAGTTTATAGTCACAGAGCAACACTAATCTGCTTGACATCCCAAGTTGACAGACAGAACAAAAACCTTGGGTCATTCCACTAAAAAGGCTTAGCCATAACGATGACATTAGGGCAAATAACATCATGGAATGGGCTGAACCATCTGTGATTTGCTGGCCCAACATAGCAACCGTCTGCCCATACAGTATGCAATTTCAAAGGTTTGAGTAAAAACTGGAGGTCATGTGAAACTGAAGATAAATAATTACTTTATTATGTGTAATCAGTATTTTTTGAATGAAACAATATTTACCCTATATTTTATTAAGGGGAAAATACCTCATCACCCTGATTTAGAATGTTTAAACTGGTTTCTTCTGTCACAGTGCTTGAAATTATTACAAAAATGTCCTCTTCTCAAAACCTTAAAATTCTTCAGTTTCAACTATACTTTTTATTGATATTGTTTTTATTTACATTTCAAATTAAGCCTATTTAATAATATGTGCATAGAATTGTGTAGAGTTGCCTATCCCAGTAGATTGCAGTCCTGACCAGCAATTAACCTTGGTATTTAGAGCTTTGAAACCGCAGATGATGCGTAGGAGTGGATCTAAAAAATAATTAGCCAAAAATGCTTAACAAAAACAAAACAGGGCATTTTTCTTTAGCAAATATTTCCATCCTAGTAAATTTTTTGTGTAGGCTGAAATATTTCGGTGTTTGTTGGATTTGGTGTATGAAATAGCAACCGTTTTTTAATCAAATGACTCTCCCCTTCGGTGGCAGTAGGGCACAGGTTTCAACACCAAAACAGCCGTAGACATTAATACAACAACCATCAAGAAACACCAGGGCAGACCTTGGTCTTAAACAGGGATAAAACTAGGGGTTAACGAGACACAGGTGAAAGCAGTACACAAATGAGACTGAACATAGACACAGAAACCTTAGGACTAAAACTCACAGAACATAGAACGGCAAAGACCAGCATGTCCCAGGCCGTGACCGGCCGCTAGAGATTGTGTTCAAATGTCAAACACTGATATTGTTGTTGATTTATAATAACACATCCAATTAAAAATAACATTCAAAACACGGTGGTAGATTACTTCCAATAGTGTTTTACATAATATATGGCCAGTGTGAGATGAAAGCCTTCATGCATCATGGATACATTTTGACTTGCTACTTGCAGGGCAATGTGAATCTGTCAGTATGGGTTGACCTGTGACCCAATACAACCTCCCCCAATGAGAGGAGAAGGAAGCAGTGAATCCAGCAGACGGTTTCAATTGAAGATAAGTTTGATAAAATCTTGATCCCACCTTTTTTGACTCAGTTCAAATTATATTCATATTTTTTCCATTAATAATTCATTCATTTTCAAGTAGCTACATTATTCAAGTAGGTACATTTTTCAAGTAGCATTTTTACCAGTGGTTGCTGGGGCTTTATTGCTGACTTGCAAAGGGAGCACTTGTTCTGCCCACACTATTATTATTACTCCAGGGTTTGTGGTGGAGGCCTGGAACCAACATTTACAAGCCTTTCTCACATAGAAATGAACCTGCCTTTACAAAATGTGCAGAACAGTCTCACATTCATTTCCGGACTGTGTTTCTCTAAGTCTCACGATGTGTTGCATAGCATAATTATAGTTAGAGCATACATGCTGCCATGTAGAACGATACAGCTGTGGAAGGGGAACTGAATAACTGAGTATTTAGCAATCCGTATGTCAGAAGTGGAGCTGTAATACAATTATAAAAGGATTGTATTACACCCGGAAGTACGCGCGCAGACAATGGTTATGCAAGTAACTATGAAGGCCAATTTTTGTCACATAACTTCCCTCAAACCCAGTTGGTATGCAGTGCAGATATGAAGTTGCTGCTCTTTCTGACCCGGTTTGGAGGAGACTGAGAGAGGAAGGCAGCAATTGGGAATCCAAGATGAGTGTCTGTAATTGGCCATGACCCCTAGCAACCAATTGGCTTGACTAGTGCCAGAGGTGTGATGGCCAGTTTATGCCTTAGCTTGCCATAGCCTACAGTGGAAGGGCAGAGTCTATGACAACTTTAAGACATGGACAGTTAGAGCGAGTTTGTGTCTCTGAGGGAAGGTAGTGAGGTAATGAGTTAACAGTCCCCTTTCCCTGTTTCAGTCTATATTGTATTCAATAGGTTCAGTTGTTTCGGTAACATTGAGGCTATGCAAATGTTGGTTGATTTTGGGCGCATGGAATCTGTTCAATTACAATATTTCCCTGTTATTACTACTCCAGCTCAACATTGAAAAGTTCAAATTAAAAGCCTTGCAAACAAACAGGTGAAAATTATTGTCCAAAGTTAGACCAAATCCAGAACATTTAGTTGCAAGGATCGCAATGGCTTAAGGTATTTCGAACACAACCATGTGAACTCTAAAGTGTTATTTGGAACCTGTGTTTCCATTTTTAGTGTTACATTAACACTTGTAAACAGCAGAAGCAACCACCTCTGCATCATCAACACCTTTCCTGTTTGAGAAAGGGTTAATAGAGGATATAGTCGACACTGTAATTCACGGCAGAGTGCCAGATAGCACATGGATGATTAAGATGAACAAAAACAATCTACTGCATGAAATAATTACTGAGTTATGATGTTTGCCTCATGTAGCCAGACTTGATGAAAAACAGTTAACTCTGCCCTTCAATAGCTAATGTCTCGACAACAGCTTTTGATGGACTGTCTATTAAATCACTACTGACTGCTTGTCTGTGTGTTGCTTGTTTGATATGTTGCAAACTAAATAGCTGCCGGTTGTGTCATGCTGATAATAAACTGCTACACCAGGCAAAGAAATATGTTTGTTCAGACTGTCTTTGATGCCCACACTGAAGCTCAGAGACTCTTCAGAGGAGGGTGTAGAGGTGGCAGATTCTCCACATGAGCCAGCATTCTACAGAAACGGCTAAAAAAATGTGGAATTCACCCAAAATCCAGAACCACCAAGCTTTTGCCTATCAAAAATGTGCAGAGCGCAATGTGAAATTGTGCATCTCTGACGTACCCTTTCAAAACCTTAACTTTGTGAGGATTACAGCACTGGGACTTTAAAAATAAATAATTAAGCATACCGGGAGCTTCACGATGCATCACGAGGCACAAGATATTCAACAGCTTGAAAAGTGATCAACATGCAATAGGCTTTCAAGCTACTATAGGTATTCAAGCTACAATAGATATTCAAGCCTAATAGGTATTCAAGCTACAATAGCTATTCAAGCTACAACAGGGGATCAAGACGCTCCACCCGTACCTCCGTCTCCCTGTCTTTCTCTGTCCCCCTCCACCCTCTCTCAAAAAGTCTCAGACCGGTCAAAAACATGAACTATATTGTTTTTCTTGCATGTGCGGGAAGAGAACATCCTAGAATTGTTGATACAAACAAAAACATTTCTCCCAAAATATGCACACACATTCCTGTTGGTGAGCATTTCTTCCTTCCAGAGATAATCCATACTTCCTGACCGGGGTGGCATATGACATGCTGACCACAGGAATTTTCAAGGCAGCTCGGTTTGTTTGTGTGCCTTGCAGAACTCGTCTATTTCTAATCTAACCTCTCGCTTTCTAGAGGGCAATTGTGAACATATGCAAACAAATCCTTGGTTTAGAGTAACATCTAATCCTAGCCTGTTTAAGGGAGCGATCAGTGCGCTCCCATTGCCGAACAACCTGCTGCACAGGCGGACTCCATTTTGTTTATGACCGGTGATGATATATTTAAGACAGATTGGGAGGACTTTTTTTAAACCAATCCGTTTTAGGTGGAGTTTGACCACTGCAATGGCATCGGTCATGTAACTCGAGTGAACGTAGGGTAAACATATGTTAACCGTAGAATGATTTAATATTTTCGCAAACTATGATAATAATGTCCAGCCTGCTGTTAAAGAATAAAGCTCCTTGTCATGGCTTTCCTGTGTTTCAATACTGTTGAATGAAGGATGACGATTGTTGCTAGACGCTCAGATCATTAAATCAGATTTGCTTTCGGTACCCCTTTGGATTAGGATACAAGATCAGTGCTGTGCCTTTAAGGGTCATTTCGTCCCGGAACGGCTTGGAAAATGTTAGGCAGTAGGGATAGTTGGAGTGCTTTTGTGGATTTGGGATATTGCCTGACCTTTACAGCTCTGTCACAAGTGCCATAAATGTTACCCACCCTGCTGACTTTCCACACATAAAGAGCAAGAGGCTTCCCAAGATGATTGCAAAAATCATCTTTATGTAGAAGTACAAGAAAGAACATGAGAGACAGGTATGGGTAAGTGTTTGTTTTTTATAAAGCAATGATATATTATATTTTCCTAAGCTGAGTGATAGTAATTTCAGACAGCAGTTTTGAAAAAATTTTACAGCAAACGTCTGGGGTGCTTGATTGCTATTATTAACTGAAACCAATGTAATTACAACAGTCAAAGTGTAACATTTATTTTTTCCTACCTGTGGTAATGTACTGTATAGGGTCTCATATCCTGGCTTTCACCCAGTCAGATTGCTAAACAACTAGTTGTCAGAGCCCCAAAATATAGGTTTCTAATTATTTCATATAGGAAATGCATTACTGCCTTTATTAGACAGATTCATGTGATGTACACAGTAGAAAAATATGTAATAATAGAGTTGCTAGCATGAACACACCAGGAAATTAAGGTTAGAACATATAATGTCATGTCCATCTTCTCATAAAGACAGCCAAATTAGTTATACAATATATAATACAACAAACAATTGCGTTTCCAAGCAGCCGTTGCCACAAGGCTTTTCATGTGGCAACTACCAACAGTGTCAGTTTAAAATAGAAATAAAAAGAAAACAAGTTAGTTTAAGATGTATCTTTAATGTCAAGGCTTATTTGTCAATGGTAAGTGTTTCAAAAACATCAATCAGTTCATTATTTTATTAAAAGTATTATTTCCTTGTGACTTCGTAAGAGGATTTTAAAAAGACCCTTTCGAGTGCCGGCAGAAAGATAAACATAATTTATGACAGTATTGTATGTTCATGTGAGCCAGCCCTTTACCGGCTTTTCTGAAATGTGCCACTAACACAATTAAAAATAAAAAATGTGTCACATTGCACTCGCGTTCTGGGAAATATTCACTTTCATTATTCAAATCAAGGATATCAGTTTATCATATACTCAGCATACTCTGCACCTTCAACGTGATTGGTCCACAGACATGACCAACAAGTAGCCAGCTGTAGCAGCAGTTGTAAAGAAACGCCCCCTAACGATAGAGGCGCCAACCCCAGCCCTATCTTGCCTTTAGCACTGCAAGATGAAACGTCTCAAAATGCTTTCATCATAGCGGTGTGTTTTCTTAGGAAACTCTTCTTATTAAAACTTAGGCTCTGGCTACAGAGAGAGTGCAGTGGCCCCCGGTAGCACCACAGAGGATGTCTTTGTAGTAAGCCATCAGGCAAGCTGGATAATGACGGGTCAGGTCTTTCTGTGGTGTGAGAGAGGGATACTGGGAGCTCCCTGAAAAGAAGCCGGTTCATTCTGAACTGGGGATGAACTAGTGAAGGCATGACGGGTGCATTCTTTATAACACTGTATGAACTCTCACAGGGAAAATATTGCATTCATTGACAGGGCAGGGCTGAGTGGGTAGGAGCAATTGTTTTTGACTGTATTGTTCAGATATAGAGATTCTTCCTGCTGCTGATACAGGATTGAATCGTGTGTCTACCTAGCAATTTAGGCTTATAAAGGGAAAGTGTTACTTTGAAATGCAATGGTGGTACACTAAAAAAGACTACAACACATTTGCAAGCATTGTATGAATCAAATGTTGAATTCATTACACGTGAACCAAATATGTTTTTAAATGTGTAGCCTTGCTTTGTATACCATACAGGAATTGTCTACAGAAAGGTTCAGTGGTCGAAAATATGTTTTCACAAAGTGTACTGGCAATGGCTAAAGTTAAGCAACAGAGTTGACAGGAAGTGAATATTGATGGCTAGGTGACACTGAACTCAATACACACTGCATAATAATTTCTTCTACAGGGCCACCTTACTGACTTTTAAGCGTAAGGAACACAAAACCCTTTTTTGTTTTGTGTTTTAGTGATTTATTTGGGGTATTCTCAGCCACTGTTTCTTTTCATGTTCTTGAAACAGCTGATAAAAAATCTAACTTGTTTTATTTAGCGTTTCCCCTTGTCAGTTGTTTGCATAAAAGCACACCACGCTCATTGTTAGTAAAACTATGACGGCAGTTGTTTTGATATGGAGACACCCACATCAGACTTGAAAGAGGGTGTCTTTGCATTGGGAGAAAATGGCAGTGTTTCAAAATAATGAATTATGCATGGTGATGCTTTTGGGTTAAGTGTTTTGAAAATATTAGTAATAGTCTCAGTGGCTGTGCCCTTGTTGCAAAATATTTCTTTGAAAAGACAAAAACACTTTGGGATGAACACGTACAATATGCCTTTGGTTTTGGTTCCATCAAGTCGTCACATCACAGTTGGAACAGCTTTTAAGATTCTGGCTGCTATGTCTTTATTTGGTTGTAAGGTGAAAAGTGTATAATTTGCTGACTGCAGAACACCCTGTGGGAAAGCTTAAGCCCCACTGTGGGACTAAATATCATCACCCAGCTTATCAGATTTGGTGCAGACATCTCTCTGGCATCTTGGGAGTAACATAAAGTTCTAGCATCATTAATGTTAATGTCAAAGTCAACTTCTTCGTTTCTCCCCACTAAGTGTTACTGAATCTCATAAACTGGTCAACGTGCTATTTATTTAATTGAGTAGACAGCAACACATTTTTTCATAAAGGCTCTTAGAGGGTACATCATTTTAAACCGAGCCATTAATATATGGAAATGCTATAGGATGTACTCGTTCGTGGGCAATCTCTTTGGATTAAATGATGGTCAAATTGTCACAACAGTCTATTGACCACTGTCTGAAACTAATTTAAAGTGTGTCCAACCTCAGTTTTCACCATAAATGTGTTGGAAGTTGAACACAAAATTCACACCTTACACAATTGTTGAAATAGATTCTATAAGAACATTTTTATTGATCTGAATTCCGAAACGTTGAGGTATTCGCAGGATGCCTTAGAACTGAGCTACAACATTTAACATATCATCAGCAAAAGATCAGATAATCTGAGAGGAACAACTATCAACATTCACAATTTGGTTCAATTGAAAAGTGTTTTTGGTTTCAATCTGTTTTTTTTTACTTTTTGATTAGACCAATGAAGTAACCTTGGTAATTCGTAGAAAAACCAACAACAACACATTGACCTCTTCAGTCTCTTGGCAACAGCAGAACTACCTCTGCAATTAAACCATGAAAATACAGTATTTTCTGCAAACAGGTGGGAACGTGAATCACTGAATAACTGGATCTCTATGGAAAACCACTCGGTTTAGGAGAACGTGTAATGAATATCAACATCATATTTATATCAATACTATTGCCAAAACCAACAGAGCATACGCAATTAAAAACAAAAGGCTTAAAAATAGATCATTTATCAGCGGAGATGTATCAACAAAATAACAAATAAACAATAATGCTATAACAGCAAGAAGAAGCAGCAGGTTAACCCTTGTGCTGTCCTCGGGGTCACTCGGACCCATCCTGCCCAAACACGGAAGCCGCGCAGTCGGCCCAATACGCGCGAGTGCAACCCAGAGGGCCGCGCAACTGTTGTACGGTCTCGGGGGGGGGGGGGGGGTGTGTAACGTCAAGGCCGCGTTCAGCCCGATGACAGTGCAAAGCTCCGCCGGGACACAGTGACCCATGAGGACAGCACGAGGGTTAACATAGCCAAAAAAAACAAAATAATTGGCAATTCTTGGCACACATCCATCCCGAGACTAAAGTAGTGTGGTAATACACCTATTTATTTAGGCATGTAATTAAAAGTGTCACTTGTTTAATTTATTCGTAGTGGTTTGTGTTCATTTAGACCAGGGGTCTCAGACATGCGGCCCGGGGGCCAATTGCGGCCCGCGAGACGATATTTTGTGGCCCCCACCTTAATATGAAAGTTTAATGTTAGTGCGGCCCGCGAGTTTAATATGAATGGCACTTTACAGTGTTGTGTGCGGAGCTGAACGAACCTACCAATCATTGTGGGGTATATGGCTCTCGGGGGCGG
>JACXGK010003081.1:36278-48065 GCA_016801125.1 Novumbra hubbsi | reverse complement strand
GGGGGGGGGGGGGGGGGGGGGGAACATAAGGGAAGTGAAAGAGACTGGAGACAGCGAGGAGAGCAGTCTGGAAAAGTTAATGATTGCTTCTGTCTGACTCCACACGCCGATCGTTACTATTTCTGGACACACACACACACAGCGTGCTCACTGTTTAACCTTCAAATGGGAGCACACACTATTAACGTCGGTAAATACAGTGGGGGGGGGGGCCTGAGAACGACGCGTTATTGATCTGGACTTGGTTCCAAATGAACCCTACTATGTAGTGCACTGCTTTGGACCTGCGGCCTAAGGGAAAGGGGGGTGGCGGGGTTTGGGACAGGACGAACAGGAAGCAAAGTTAGTTAAAAGGGTCACGGTAACACTCTCTTTCTCTCAGTATCTCAGTTTGATTTAAGGGGTTTTATTGGCATGGGAACATGGGACAGGCTCTTTCCCTCTCCCTCTCTCTTTTTCCCCCTCTTTCCCTCTTACTCTCTTTTTCCCCCTCTTTCCCTCTCTCTCTCTTGGGGCTGACGGAGATCGTCACGTAACGGCCCTCGTCCCCGTGAGTACTCCTTTTGGGTCTCCATCCAAGATAAGGATCTCCCTACTCCCTAGTCTTTCCCCGGGGGTCAAAGGTCAGGTTGAGACATTCCTTTTGTTCTCTCTGTTCACCGTCCCTGTCCGCCAGGCTCTGTTTATCTGTATACACATGCAGACAGGAGGCGTCGGCAATGTTTATTAGACCTTTCCCATCTCCAGGTCGTGCCCCTGGGAACACGGTGGGCGACCATAGTGCACTTTTCACAGGACGGCAGGGCAGGTAAGACATTGACCTTCTTTCGCCAAATACCATAGTGACATTTAGTTTTTACTGTTTGCAAGTAGTATTGACATACAGCCGTTAAGTTAATTAGATTCTTCTAATTTTTCCTTTATCGCCCTGTAGTCTAGTAAACTAAAGCCATGACAGACCCATGACAAACCCTCCCATGGTAAAAGGTCAGCGCTCGAGAGATCTCGGTCGAGTCAGAAGGGGAGGAATTGCCCTCGACATAATAAGAGATCCATAACATCCTAAAAGCGATAATAAATCAGACACTCAGCCAGATCCAAGAAGAATGCAGCTTTACAGACGCTGGCAGAAAAACACACACACAAACACACACTCCCTCCCTGTCCAAGCTCTTGTCTCTTGCACTGGTGTTTGTGCCCAGGGAGGGCGGAGCCTGCAGACTTATTACCCCTTGTATAAATGTTATCTTTTTCCTAAGGCATCAGCCTGTCTAAGAGCGACGCAATCTCAAGAGGCATTCCCTCCCCAGCAATTAGCCAAGGTAAACTCCTAGCCAGTCTAAACACAGCAGAGGTGGAGGAGGAGGACTGGACGAGTACAGGAGGTCTGGAACCAACTGTACTGACCCATGCTAAGAGGAGATTGGGAGGAGAGAGACAGGGAGAGAAAGGGAGTTCGAGGAAAGAGGCAGAGAGGCCGAGAGAGTCCGGTTTAAGAGGCCGAGGAAATGGAGGGCATGTGATGTTAGACAGATTGGAATTTTAGAGAGAGAGAGACAGACAGGGAGACAGAGACAAAAAAACTGACAGGGAGACAGACAGGGAGACAGACGGGGAGACAGGGAGAGCCAGACAGGGAGACAGGGAGAGACAAACAGGGAGACAGGGAGAGACAAACAGCGAGACAGGGAGAGACAGACAGGGAGACAGGGAGAGACAGACAGGGAGACAGGGAGAGACAGACAGGGAGACAGAGAGAAAAAAACTGACAGGGAGACAGGGAGAGACAGACAGGGAGACAGGGAGAGAGACGGGGAGAGATAGACAAGGAGACAGAGAGACAGACAGGGATAGACAGACAAGGAGACAGACAGGGAGACAGAGAGAGAGCGAGAGAGAGAGACAAGGAGACAGAGAGAGACAGACAGGGAGACGGGGGGAGAGTGCGTGACAGTGTTTCTTTGTTTGCTAGGTCCATAGGAAGCCAGTGAATGGGGGAAAACCAGTAATAAAGGAAATTGCCAATTAGGGCATTATATAACGAGGAAACGAACACGATGCATGTGCTCTATTTCCCCCCAGTCCAGGAAGTCTCAACATATATACATTCAGTGCGCAGGAAAAGACTGTCCGTACACAGTGGGCGGGCACTGATAGATATCTTCTCAGAGAGGGAGACGCTTTCACCATACGCGCTGACCTCGAGACGAATCCCTGTTTGCTTCCAGGATTGATGTGAGAGGAAACAGAGTCCCTGAGCACCTTTGCGTATCCAGTCCCACGCTGGGCCGGTGCTGTCAGTCAAAACCCCCAGAACCGTAGGCGGGAAGCATCCCTTTCTCGAGTCCTGTGTCTGCGACAAACATTTCCAGTTCTGCAAAGCAGCAGGAACAAGCCCCCCACACCACCACCCTTCGATTGATCCCAGTCTTTGTTTCCCTGTACTATTGCTTTATTTTCTTTATTTATCAGGGATCTGTTTGTACGATTGGCTGAAAACAATTACGAGAATCCTAAGCAAATAGGATACACATTGCTATTCAAATAGCACAACATGCAGCATTTTAAACGCACGTGACGCGTCAACCAGAAAACCATGTCCTAAAGTCCTCAAAGTCCGGTGCTTGGCACCAAGTGAGAGCCGGGGCTACTCGCCGACCGGCACCGGCCCGAGTTAATGGAAACAGAACATAGTCTGGACTTTGGGGTAAAACACCAGTGTTTGGCACCAGTGGAAACGAGGCAAGAGAGAACTGGCTGGAGGCATTGTTCTACATCCAGGGCGTCAAGGGATCTCCGTGGGAACAGACAGGGCCACCGGCGCTGCCACAGCAACGAGTGCCGCCTGCCCGTGGCCAACCAGTCCAGCCAGTCGGACGGTTCTGCCGTACACTAGCTGCGGTGAATTTCTGTGGTTTAGTGTCAGGGCAGATCTTTCCAGATCACTTTCCAGAAGGTTTAGAGACAGGTAGGCGCTTAAGAGAGACAGTGACCCAGACTAGCTGGCTGTTACCAAACGGCATCGCAGCGGTCAGAGGCTAAATAGCTGAAATAGGGCACGTCGCAAAAGAAACATATTTTTCTCTCCACTTCTCCCTGTACCTCTTTCTCTCTCCATCTCTCCCTTTGTGGCTGAGGCACTGGCCGGGGTGAAAAAACACACCAGAGAGAAGGAATGTTCCCCTCTGCCGTTTGATCGTCTTCACACAATGGGTTATGTGAAAAGCCGCTGCTTTTGAGCCGCTGAGGCCAAACAATAGCCACCTTGTTTTCCCCGGGGGCCTCCCGCCAACCCACTCACTCCCTCTCTATCTGTCAAAACCGCACGCAGCCACATAACTCTCTTCACTGCTCGCTCCGGACCAAGGTGAAGCCCGCGACAAGAGCTAAACTCCTATTTGCCACTTCGCTAACTTCCCTCGACCTGCCCGGATGTAAAACTCAAACCCCAATAGAGGTCCCTCAAGCCCGGCGCGAAGGCATATGACAGGCCGAAACACGAAGGTGAATTCATGTTGTTGACGTTCGGGTTTGGGGGAGGTGTGGGGTGGCCTCGCTTGTCGGACGTGTGTGATTTCCTGGAGTCTCGGCCGGTTGCGTTTGATGCGCAGGGATCTGACGCTCACGGTCTGCCGCTCGTCTTCTGCCTTATCTCCGTCTCTCCCTTTCGCTCTCTCTCTTCCTCCCTCTCGCTGCTTTTCAGATTCATGAACCCTAATGACAGGGGGTGGGGAACCGTGGACGTCCAGAACCCAAATTAACTCCCCTGCCCGCCAAGAGAACTCCTTGGCCGCAGCTATTGGAGAGGAAGTGGAAAGTAATGAAAGATCCTCGCTCAGCGCAACTCAAGTCAACTGAGAAACACGGATCGCCTTCCAAACGGCGACCTACTCCGTCTATAGTGTGCTACTTTTCACCGGGCCACACGGACCCTCGGACCAAGAGTAGTGCACTGTAATGACGAGCAGGGTCCGTTTGGGACATCGCCGATGGGAGGGGCGGGGGGGCTTTTAAATTACAGAGAGAAGGAGAGAACTGCTTCTCCTTTGACCCTGCCTCTCCCCTCGCTGCACATCAGAAAAAACAAAGGAGAGATATAAAATATGTTGACGAATTGAAGCAAGAAGCTTGAGCAAACTGAAGACGTTCGGCCGCTTCATTAATCAGACATTGCTGGAAACTGGGCGTTCTGTTCAGCCTGACTTTCTCCCTAACCTTCTTGTCTTCTCCGTCTCTCTCTCTTTTCACAGACTGTCTTTAATCTCTGCTTTCCGTTTTGTGTGAGGCCACCAACACCCCCAACCCCACCCCCCCGCCCCCGGGGCCTTTTCCTCAAACACATGAGGTCATTTCCTGTGAATGCCGGCCCTTTCCCCCTTCTTCTGTTAACCCAAACAGAACTGGAATGTAACTTGGGGGGGGGGGGCTTAAAACTATGGCGTCTCTGTTGGAGCTTTTCTCCAGAGGCATTCGCCTCACCTCCTCGGTATGAGGGCTGCAGGGACAGTAATGGGCTTCGCTGACACAACAAGACTTCTGACAACGTGGCGTTGGGGTGAAGGAAGAAGACCAGGGCCAGGATGGAAGACGTTTACCTCAGAGGTACCATGGAAAGAGGGATAGTGGAGCCAACGAAAAAGGAGCAAGAAAAAGAGTGCAACTACTAGTACTAAATGTTGACACAGTACAAGGCCCTGCTACGGATTTCTGGAGGGTACCTTTAAGCGCTAGCTTAAGGGTGTTAAATGGTCCAGAGCAAGCTGGTTGGAGCTTTGGCGAGGACGCAAGGTTTGCGCCCAGTGCGAACCTTGGAAGCTAACCTTGGGAGCTAAACTGTTAGCAACAAATTGCTTCACGTAGGTTTTGCTAGCTTGGCGTGCAGAGACGGGTCACTCAACGGTGTTCACCTGCACAAGCTGATTTTATACGAAGCACCGACCACACAAAGAGGTCCCCATAGCCATTCGGTCTGTATCTCACATCAAGCAGCCGCTACCCAGTCCTAATGGTCTGGGCGAGCTAGCTAGCTTGCTAACGCTTTAAAAACACCGGAACCTAAATTGAACTGGGCAATCACGTCTGTGTGACAGTAGGCCGCCAGCCAGTGTGTGTATGTGTCTGTGGGTCGTCAGCCAATCCCTGTTTGTGTGGGTCATTCTATCCCTATCGTCTAAGAGCTGGGGCCTGTCTAGCACGCACACACAGCATGCCTGTCAGCTAAGCGCCACCATAGCAGAGCAGCGAGCCAGAGGTGTCTGGTTACAACCGGCACACCGGGGTCACTCCTAGCCGGCACCAGGGAGGCATGCCACCTCCGGCTTTGAACCCGACTCCAATGCAAAGCAGACGGAGTCCCGCAGGGAAGAGAAGACACCCGTACACCCACCCCCACTGAGCTCTGGCTCCCACCGCCAAGAGATCCTAGACGCGCGTCTACGTCGATCTCCGCCCCCAACCCGGGTGATGCTGCGACCGCAAAAAACACCTCCCGCCCCCACCACTGCTCAGCGAGTTCCTTCTGCTTGTAAGCTTACACAGCAATTATATCCACGTCCTAAAGGTACGTCTTTTGGTTCAACTAAAGAATCATCTCTCGGGCCATATTTCGAATCGTCCCTTTAAAATGCCACAGTTAAAAAACGACAGGCAGATTCCGTCCCGACGGTCCAGAGGGACCCGTCCGCGCCAGGACCCACGAGGAGGACCGGGAGAAGAAACCAGAGCAGAGAGACAGAGGCCAAGAGACACAAAGAACCAAGCCAAAATCTGGTCTCTGTTCACCCTGGACCTGTGACCCTGTGTCCCGGGCTGCCTCAGACCCAGCCTCGGCCCATTTCCTCAACCACCCGGGCCATCTCTGGCTCTCCTCTCCGCTCTGATGACGCGCTACAGAATTCTTTAATGCTTCCAGTCTGGCAGGCAGCCTAGTTTTCATGTTTTAGTCGCCGCAACTTGGAGGTTAACTCTTTAACAACTCTGTTTTCCATTACAGCAGAATGCCAGTGACAAACTCTGGGAAGAGTCCAACCACTAGAATAAAATAGTTGACATGGCAACTAGTCAGTCAGAACTGGACCCCAAATTCAACATGCGTCTTTGTGGGGGGAGGGGGTTGGGGAGTCCCCCTATTGCTTTAGATCCTTGTTGTCGTTGTTATTTTCACTCGCTTTATTTACAGCGTCCGCTTCCAGCACATGCTGCCGATATATCGTTCGGTTACCAATTGGTTAATGGCCAGAACCTCCACTGAAGTTTCCAAATCATTTTCTGTGTTTCACGTTTAATTACGAGGGCGTAACGAGTGGGATATCTAGCCTTAGGTAATCTCAGAATGTCATCCTCCATTTTCTATAATCTGTGCGTGCAGTGTTGGTGTCCTCCTCCCTCATGCCTCCTTGACTTGCCCTCTCACAACCCTCTCACAACCCTCTCCTTCTGTAGATACGTCTGGTAGCAACATCAAAAGGGTGGAGTGAGTGAATTAAAAGGTCAACATGGAGCCTCCAGGAGGGGGTTGTTTCTTGTGAGACCCGGGGGGAGCGGAGTTTCTTCCCCTGCCAGAGAAATCAAGTCCTTGGCTCCAGGCGCCTGGGGCCCTTCTCCACTTCCCTCCCCCTCTCTCTCTTTCTCTCTCCCACCCTCATTCAACTAGGGCTGGCCGACCCCGCATCGACTCAGCCAGGAAGGAAACGGGAGGGGGAATAGCTAGTTAGACTCCAGTCTACGATTTCACAGTTTGCACTTTGGTTCTAAAAAACGTGCGTCCAGTTAATGCTGCCGGACTTCAGACGCTGGCCGAGGCAAGTCAGGAAGTCGACGCCGAGGCAGGAGGCAGGCGGGCGGGGCTCCTCTGGGTTACCGCTGGATGCCTGAAGACTTCATTTATGTGGCACACCGCTGGCTCCTCAGAGACTGCCTTCATGTCCCGGCTCACAAAAGAAACCCGGGAACAAACAGGAGAGGAGACGAGAGGCACATCAGCCACGTCACAAGTTCAGACGAACCCGTCCACAGGCTAAAAGCCAATCCAAAACAAAGAGAACCGAGAGCTGCACTTTTCTGTTGCTGCATGGCTTTGTTGGCTCTGCGTTTATACACTCGGTCCTCCAGCCGGACAACTAAACAGCCAGCCAGCTAAACTGCCAGCCAGTCAGCCAACTAAACAGCCAGCCAACTAAACTGCCAGCTACCCAACTAAACAGTCAGCCAGCCCCAACAACCAGCCAACCAAACAGTCATCCATCCAATTCAAAAGCCAGCCAACCAAACAGCCAGCCAACTAAACAGCCAGCCAAAAACAAACTGCCAGCCAACACTCCAAACAGCCCGGCCTAGCTCCTAATCTCAGTCCTCAATCAAAAAGCCCCTATCTGTAGCGGTCTGAACACCCCCTCCCTCCAAACCGCGCACCCAAAGCCCAGCCTCTCCTAAACAAAAGAGAGAAAATGGGCAGTGAGCGTGCTAAGCAGCCAGACCAACCAACATAAAAAAAAGGTTTCAATCTCTGTAATGAGAAACATCTGAACAAGAGAATGAGAACTCTCTCCATCTTTCTCCCTCCCCGCTCTTTCAGCCCCTCGTCCAGCCTCCACCTCATAAACACTGTCTTAGCCTCAGGATGGAGGGATAAGGCGCTACGGCCTAGATGATTCTGGGAGGGAATCCACGACTTAGAGGCAGACCGAAAACATACAAAACAAAATCCCAGTAAAGAATGTTTTACTGTTAACGGGGAAGGAAAAGAGAAAATACAGGTACAGAGAAAGATAGAGCAGATAAAGACACAAGAGAGTTGAATACCAATTGAATGCTAGTTGACCGCATAGAGTTCAATTTGGTCTTGACCCCGATGACCAGACAACCTCAAAGAACTGTCTGCTTGAATGTTGGTGCACGTGCTCTCATTGGTTACACAGCCATGACAAGTCTGTCAATGCTTCGACCCCTTGATATCTACTGACAACACATATTATCGCCTCTCGATACACACACACACACACAAACACACGCCCCACCTCGGTTCCACATCCAAGTAAAAACCAAGAAGAACGCAAACACACACATTACTCAGTGCTCTCTAAAGCTGTTTTTCCCCCTCCTGTTTGGATTACATTAAACAAAACAGCATGAGGTAAAATGAAAGGACGAGAAGAGAAGAGTGCTTGTTTAAAGAGCCGGGAGGTATTTATGTGGATCTCTAGAAGCACGCCTTTCCTTTCATTTATTACAGTGACGAGGGAAGTAGGAGCCCCTCCAGCCAGCCACTGAATCATGACAGAGAGAGAGAAGGAGAGAGAGAAAAATGGTGGGCTTGCATCTTACCTGAAAGCCCCACGGGGGCAGAGTAGGTTGTCCCTTCAGTCTCTGTGGAGGAAGGCCCCGAGTCTGGAGAATCTGGAAAGACACAGGGGACAGACAGTGTTAGAGTGAGACCAGCCACATTGTGAGCCAAAAGAGAGAGATGAAAGAGAAAAAGAGAAGATCGAGAGGAGAGAGAGAAGAGAGAGAGAAGAGAGAAGAGAGAAGAGAGAAGAGAGAAGAGAGAAGAGAGAAGAGAGAAGAGAGAGAGAGAGAGAGAGAGAAAGGAGAGAGAGAGAGAGAGAGAGCAGCTGTGAGAAGCTGTCAGTCACAAAGTGAAGTCAATGGCTATATTGAAGACAGTGAACAAATTCTCTCCATGATTCTCCCAGTCACTCAGCCAGGGAGACAACTATACTAAACTCCCACGCCAAACCATACACGCACACACACGCATGTGCACACACACACAGGCGCACACACACATGCGCACAAACACACACAGGCTTCTTTGTAGTAAAATTACTTAAAATATATCAGCATTAGATTCACTTTCTGATATGGTTTGTCAATTATTTGTCATTCTACACCGTTTTAGGCCAACTGAACGTTGTTCAGTACTATGACACAAAACACATGAAGCTAGAGGGACGATAACATCATGAAAATATCCCCAAGACGTCCGTGGACCACAAAATGGAGACCAGAGAAGAACCACACTTCAAGTTTTTGTAGCCCTTCATTAGGCAGGAAGTATGAATGCCGAGTACTTAAGGGGAGGCCTACCCCACTACCCACTACTAATCCCATGATCCTTAGCAAGTCTCTTCTTAGTGAGTAGTGGCCATGTTGGGGGGGGGCAGGCAGGCGGTTATGTCGACAGGCCTAGGCAGGTCTCCATACACACACACACACACACACACACAGCACTTAAAACACCTGGCAGCACCTCTGCTTCACTCTTTTTCCCAGTTGCAGCCTCGTAAACCCAACCAGCCCTCTCCATGCAATCACATTTTCCTTATTCCTCCAACATTCTCAGAGAAAGGCCCAGAAGAAATAAAAGACTGGCTTGGAGGGAAAAGAGGCTTTGCCCTGAAGAAGAAAAAAAATGCCTGCATCCACTGCTGCCTAGAATTACTTAACAGAGCACGGTTGAGTCCCAAAATGCCACCTATTTACATTACAGTGCACTTGTTTCGACCAGGACACAACAGGCCTACCGCTGAAAGTATTGCGCTTTGTACACAAGGAGCAGTGTGTCATTGGAGCCACGACTCCAGATCCGAGCTAGTGTCTAATAGGAATATACTTTAGCAGGATACACTCCATCAAATCCCAAACAATGAGCGAGACAGGAAATAGCTAGAGTCTTGAGAACTGTGTAAAGTACATTTTCTTAATGGCATGCTGGACCGACAGAGGAACCTCCTCCTCTTGGACTCCTTCGACACACCCCTATCCCTGGGAAGTTTAACCCGTGTGTCGTGGCAAACGTGTGTAACTCATCTTCTGCTACGATGTGCTTATTACTCCGCTATGCAGCTCAATTGTTTTTCAGAGCAGAATTTGTATCCCTCTGTTCCAAAATGGGTTAGGATCAGGACCGCAATAGAGCTTGCAGATGGCCAACCCAACACAAGGAGTCGCTAGAGAGAGATCTTAACAATATCCACCCATATATTCTGTATAAATGTGTTATTCCATTAGTCCCTTAAGTAAAGCATACTAAAATACGTTGTATGTCAGAAAATGTGCAACACAAATAAAGTTTAATTGAATAATGAATATCTGTGGCTGATACCCACTGATGGGTATTCAGTAATGATACATTCCATTCGAAACGTGTGAATGGATCTTGTCTTACACCTTCCATCAACAGCACCTCAGAGGAAAACACAGCCCCATTAAGTAAAACAAGACAAGCAGCTCACATTACAGCCTACAAATGAGAGACACCGGTTTTGTAGCCTGGGCCCAGATAAGGTAGTACTGCCTCGCCAGACGGATTAACTCTAAAAGCTGGCAAAACAACACAGGAAGGCATGGTCCTCGGGCTAGCTGGACGATTCCCAGCACTGTGGTCAACGTAGCGAAATGCAGGGCCACGGTCAAGCAGCATGCCTCTCTTCCTTGGCAGGCCAGGAGGCAGGACTGGGTCCTTGGGCAGGGGTTCACTGACCACATGCCTGACACCCGAACTTGTCCTGACCCAAGACCCACCGAAAAGGATGTGAAGAGAGAGAACGAGACCGACGGACAGGGGGAGAGACAGAACGAAAGACAGAGTGCGAGAGAGGGAGAGGTCGCAGCTTCAAGTGCCGCATGATTCATTTTCCCAAGAGCTAAAACAAACGAGCGTTTTACGACGGCCGCTTTGATACTGAGCGTTTCTTGGCGGCGCGAACGGAGACTGACACGTACATCTGATTCCTGTTCCTTAAAGAGAAACGCTCCCTCCTTTCTTCGCCCCCATTCTTCCCTCTCCCACACACATACGTGCCACGCTCACACGCTCTCCTATTGAGATTTACGTACGCATACACGGAAACATGCCCGGTTCCCTTTGATGTGTTCATGGCAGAATTATTATGGCACAAACTTCAGACAAGGGAATCATCAATGGGCCACTAGGAGCTTCATTTTGACTGGCTATTGATCAGCTGTTGCTCATCTCCTGTTGGCAGACAGCACCAGCGCACGTGCAGACACGCGCACGTGCACACGTTTGCCGCGCCCTTGATGTGGCAGTCAGTCTATTGGAATTTGGTCAGCGAATGACCGGCCCTCACCTGGCTGAGGTGAGGTGTGTGTTGAGCCTGTTCTACGTGGCTGGTGAAGGACAACGTCACCTCCCTAAAACCCGGGGAGTTCGCACAAGTTCTGTATCCACTGGCTGTTAGCATGGCGAATGTGGCTAACGGAATGACTAATGGGCTAGTTACTGACAAAATGAGGGACACACACACAAACACCCGGATGAGCATAGAGGAGTCAAGGACTTTATGGAGTTGAAAAACTAGATGATTGACAGCTCCCTTGGCCTGGTTTGTCTGTCTGGTGTCTATCTTCAACTTCCAAGCTGTGTGTGTGTGTGTGTGTGTGTGTGTGTGTCTCTCCGTTGTCCTTTCCCCTGTCACACTGGTCATTGGTTTTCCTCTCCGCCACACTGACACAAGCTGAACCTTGGAGGAATCCCAGCTGCACTTCCTCCTGGCATTTCTCTCGCTTTGTTCACTTTCTCCGTCTGTTTCGATTCTATTGTTTGGCTGGGCATTTCCTCCACTCACGCTTTCCTCACAGCCATCGTTTTCTCTTTTCTTCCCCAGCTATATAAGAGACCAGAGATGCGTGATGTGTGTGTGTGTGTGTGGGGGGCTGCCTGTTCTCAGGGGGTGACTTGTCATAAGAAGTGGCGGAGGTGTGGCAGTTAATGGCATCCTGCGAGCATCCTGACAGGAAGCCCCCCCCCCCCCCCCCCCCCCCCCC